>JAGJTL010000104.1:6075202-6085582 GCA_022063505.1 Calosoma granatense | reverse complement strand
ATACATTATTATTATATTATTTTAAGCTTAGTTAAAAGTAATAATTTACTCATTTCAAGTGTTCTATTTGGCATAAATTCCACAATCTAAAGATAAGATAACTGTGTAGATACTAATCTAGATGTCTATATTAGATAATATATTTACCTGTATATGTTTATGATTTGCCAACATAAATAATGTAAAACTAAGGCCCATAGCTGTCGTATCATGTCCCTGTAATATTCATAATTATCATATGAGAATTACACTCACTTTTCCAGAATCATAAATTTACCTCAAACATGAATGTATCTACTTCTTCTCTAATTCCTGCATCATCAATTTCTCCATCTCTCTTTTTAGCTAATAGAAGAAGATCTAACATAGCAAACCGTCTCTTGGCATATATTCCTTTATCTTCATCATCATTGTTCACATTATCCAGATCACTTACGTTAAATGTTCTTTCTCGGTCATTAATCACTTTAGAACTAAACTGATGTAAGGTTTTTAAATATTTGATCATTCTCCTTCCAGAAGGAGTGAAATAGTAAATGCAATCATAATAAAGCCAAGGACGTAATGTCCGCTCAATTATTAAAGTACCAATGCTGTAAATTATAAAAAAACTTAATATTTATTCTATAAACAATGATTACCATTATTTATACCCATGAATTGCTTGCCAATATTCTTTTATATCGTTATTATTCGAATCTAACGAAATTCCCATTGCTGTTTCTGAAGAATATAATTGAGGTATTTAAGTTAAAAGCATTCAAATTATTAAAATAAAAAATAATTACCGCAAATAATATTTAAAGTATGCAATGATATTAAAGGCATTATATTTGTTTTCGATTTACTACATTCTGCTCGTATTTCTTCAATAAGTCTTTCATTATGTTCTCCAAAAATTGTGATAAAACGTCGAAGAATATTAAAATGAAATGCAGGTGTTAGAATTTTTCTTCTCTGGAGCCATTTGCTATCTGAATACGCAAATAAGATCCCGTATAATAAAAATTATTACATAATGAGCTTTTTAAAATAAATACCTGTACTAGTTAACAAGCCCGTGCCCAACCATGCATGAAGAAATGTATAAATACCATTCTTTTCTATATGCTTTGAACTCGATAAAATAACCTACAGTAAATATGTTGTTAAAATATTTCATAGATAAACATTTCATGTTACTGTTTTACCTCAACATCTTCTGGTATAATAAAATTCACAGCTCCAAATAATCCACCATACATTCTATATCCATTGGTAAATTCTTTAGCGTATTCTCGCAGTTGAACAAAAAGTTTATCTAGAACATTTCTTATTGTTATAATACATTCTACTAATGAATAATATTTGTCATGAATAACCTTTTTGAAGACTTAATCTTTCCACATCACCAAAAAGGAAACTACACTTGTGACCAGGGAACTTATTTAGAATATTTCTAAAACGAAGTATATTATGCAGCCAATATATAAAATAAAGTATTAACAAGAAACATAATGAAATTATAATTGAATACTGGTCCATGATTACAGTAACAACACTGTCTGGTTCAACGATCTGTTATTGACTAAATCAGAAATAAACACTCAGTCCAGAGACAAGCAGTAATAAATCGAAATATATAAAAATTTAGATAAGTTTATAGAACAGTATTCGACGAGCACAGTAATAAAAAACGTTGTGATAAAATATACAGATTTATTTGCAGAAATAAACATAATAATAACCTTCATTAATATGATATTGAAAACACAAACTGCAGTTTACAAATAAAATACTTATATCGCATGTTCTGTTCAACTCAAAATTCCAAAGATCAGAGTATTACTGCAACTGGTATCTTATCTTGCTCTCGGTTTAAACTTGATATGTATTCCATCTTTTGGTCGAATAACTATATCTGTTATGAGTGATATATTTTCTGGTTTATCTACAGGGTCCATCTCGTAGCGTCTTAATACAGCAGAAATAAGACTCTTCATTTCCAACATGGCGAATTTTTGACCTGTCAAAAAAATTATTAAAATTTAAATAACTGGACTTGAAAATACATAGGATATGTTAATAACATTTGATTGGCTATGTTATTTCATGATTGTTATAGGATTTACCTATGCAATTTCTTGGTCCGGCACTAAATGGAATATATGCGTATGGATGTCGTCCTTTTACATTTTCTGGTAAAAATCTATCAGGATCGAATTTCTCTGGATCGGGAAATACCCTTGCATCACGATGCAAATCATATACCTGAATACGTGCAATACATCCAGCAGGAATCGTATATTTACCGCCACCTATAACAATATTTATAATATTAATAAAATATTGTGGTAAAATGTTCTAAATATCTTACGAAATTTTACATCGTCATCGATGTACCGTGAAAATACAGCCACACTCGGGTAAATTCGTAGTGTTTCTTTAATGCACATCTCTAAATATTTCATATTTTTCAAATCATTGTAACTCGCAGGTCTTTCTGAATCTTTAAATATTTCATCGATTTCTGCTCTGGCTTTGTTCTATATAAAAGTAGAAAAAATATTACAGATCATAGATACAGATCATTTATCAACTATAATGGTATTTACCTGAACATCTTTGTGATTTGCCAACATAAATAAACAGAAACTAAGTCCCATGGACACTGTGTCATGACCCTGGAAGCAAAATATGATTACAGTTCTTCTGTTATTTTGAAGCCATTGCAAGACTTACGGCAAACAAGAAGGTATTCACTTCTTCTATGATACCATCATCATCTATTTCACCCGACCTCTTAGCCAACAGAAGTAAGTCTAACATAGCTAAACGTTTTTTTGAGTATACTTCCCATTCTTCGTTCTCCTCTTCTAAATTCTCTAGATCACTAACATTAAATGTTCGGTCACGTTCTTTAATAACACCCGTAGTAAACTGATACAGTATTTTCAAATATCCTCGTTCTAGCTTTGCATATTTGGTTAGATTATATATAAAATCAGAATATAGCCAAGGACGTGCTATTCGCGTATATAATATATGACCAACACTAAAATGATATTTAAATATAACTGATTTTTCAATAAATATTTACATTTTATGTTACCCGTATACAGCGTCCTGATAATCAGTCATTGTTTTATCATGCGAATTCAAAGTGATACCCATTGCGGTTTCTAAAATATAAGAATATTTTCATAAAATATATCTAGCCTTTCTTATTCTGTTAATCATTACCACAAATTATGTGTAAAGTTAAATTGGTTATTAAGGGTACTATATTTGTTTTTGTTTCAAGACATTCTTTTTCTAATTGTTCAGTGAATTTTGTACTATATTCACCAAATATCGTTGTGAATCTACGGAGAATATTAAAATGAAATCCAGGTGTTAGTATTTTCCGTCTATGAACCCATTTCGATCCTGAAATTAATTTCATGTTATTTATTTTTAATTATATGTAATATCAAAAATATTCTAATACAAAATAACGTTGCATTTTATAACATTACATCGAATTCATTATTAATTATATTTTTTTAAATATAATGTAAATATATGCATAAACATACCTGTACTTGTTAACAACCCAAGTCCAAGCCAATTTCGCACAAAATCATAAATTTTACTTTTTGATAAATGCTTAGAACTCGTTAATACAACCTAAAATATACAGTACTCTTAATTATAAATAGTTATATATAGTTGTAATAATAACTTAATTTATACATTATTATTTGCAAAAAAATGAAGTGAAATGTATCAAATTTAGTGTACCTCTACATCTTCAGCAATGGTAAAATTGAACAGTCCGTGTTGTCCCGCGTACATACGATATCCATCAGGAAATTCTTTAGCATACTCACGAAATTGTAGAAAACATTTACTTGCTTCCAAACTAAGATGTATCACATCACCAAATAGAAAATTACATTGTCGCCCGGGAAATTTATTTATAATTTTCCGAAAACGAATTATATTTATCAACCAACGCGTAATATATATCACTACACATGATATAAATATTGACAAATATATATTCATTGCTGAATGATGCTCTAAGTACTGTATCTATTATTTGCGTAACTAGAACTGACTAATTTTTAAGAAAGTATGCCATTCAAATGGTACATTGTCAACAAGATCAAAGGTTATTGTAACTAAAGATTCAGTAACTGTTTTATGTACCACAAATATAAGATAAGACAATTACGTATATCTTATCATTGTCTACATTTAGATGTTTATTTTTAAAGGTACATGAGTTGTTTATGTTTATTTATTCTACGCCATAGGTTTTAATATTACATTCCATGTCGCTAAAACATTAAAGAAATAGAAATGTGAATTTAATAGTCCATTAGATATTGTTTGTGGTCTAGTTTACATACAGGTAAACATTGTCAACAAGTGAACTCATTTACATAACAATCACATACAGGTTTCAAGGCTGCTGCAGTGAGCAGGTAGCAAAAACTTGGGTTCACAGGAGCCGCTAAGTAAACACATGCATGAATGAATGGTCAATTGTAGTAGAGCTAGTAAAAGAGGGTGCATAAATTAAATTATTTCTTTGAATGTATAAATGTAATAGTTTGTTTATTACATGTTACTCTGACCGCAATGTTTCTTTAAAAATAACAACTGCAAAAACTTTGACTTATATCCGAATAAACGAAAATCAATGCGTTATTAGTTCATTTCGATATAACTTATTTGATCCGTTATTTGATACATAATGTATTTACGAAACTAATCTATTTCATTTAAAACTATCATTTTACTCTAGGTTTAAATTTTGTTTTTTTATCGGATGAGATAGTAAATAAAATTTGTATAGACCCCAAGGCGTAGCGTACATCCTAGACTAAAAGTGTATCGATTAGCAATAAAACATTATGTAGCGAACTTTACTAGTACCTACCCATAAATCGCCTTGTGATAATCTTTCATTTCTTCACTTTCCGAATTAATACTGATTACATAATATATTAAATAACATTAGACGTATTAAAGTACGTGATTATATCTGGGATATTCTATGGGAATACATAAATTCATCGAGAAATCCTATATTTCATAGAATTCCTTTCCCCGGGTGCTCGCAGTCAAATCAATTTCGCTGAAACTAGCAGATAATCCTAGAAATCTATGTGTCTCTCGGTGTGTTGTAAATCTGATTATGGAAATAATAGGCTACATTGCAGAATCTAATTGGATCAGAGGAACACTGTGTTTGCAAGTACAAAATACAATAGTTTGATGTTAGCACTCATGATGGATACTCGATATATACACACACATGTACACAAAATTCTCATGAAAATTACTCACGATTGTAGTTATATGTATATGCAACATGGTTGGTTTCATTTAGAAATTAAATACTTTTGTAGAAATGTAGTATCGTTTAGATAAACATTCATTAACGTTTCATGAACAGTGTACCGTGTATATAGACATCATGAACATATTTACATAAAACGAGAGCAGATTTTAATAAATAAAAGTTGGCTGGTGTTGATGGACAGCGGCATTTCATCTCCTGTTGTGTGTATAAAATATGGTAGGACGTTAAACCATGCGTCATTTTTCAAAACTCTCATTTCAGCGATGTCGCTTTGTCAATCATCAGCTGCGGCATATTAACGACGCTTGTGGTACAACACGCCGCGACGTCTGACGCTGCTTATCGACTCCCCTCATCACCCTCCGACGCGGAAATGTCATTCCGGACGCCGGTTCTAATTAGACTTCTATTGAAATTAACGCCATTTTCAGTTTCGGTCGAACGCTATTACCGTCGAGACGTTTACGTGTACGAAATGTGAATGCGAATGGTTCTCGACGTCAGCGTTCTCACTCGTCGACTTCATGCCTTTACTCTGAATTCAGCTGTGAATAGTGAAATAATTTACTAACGTACTGCGATCTTTTTACATCATCTCATATTTTATACTCTGTAGTCATTAACCAGCTAATACTTAGTTATTTACATTCAAATCATAATTACATATCTTACCTACATATCTAGTCTGTAATATTTATACTACAAGATTCATTCAACATTTCCATCGTAATTCCTTTCAATTATTTTCATCATCATCCTTGTCTGTAATTGTTATTGAAAATTAAACTTAAACACGTTAGCAACGTTACCGTAGAATGCTTTGTGCGCAAGCAGGCCTGCGTTGTTCGCTAAAAACAAACGATTCAGAAGACAAATGACGATGGCCCCTGGAAGAAAGCGGGTGTTGAGTAAGGCAGGCTACAAAACATTATTACGTGTCCCTAACCCTTGCACCTCTCACAGAGGCACAATGTTTTAACAGTGACAGGCACCAACCTGTTGTAGAGAAAATTAATTCCAAAAAAACAGCAGACGTGCCGTCTCTACACTTTTTCCACTTCACTTCACACATAAATGAGATTTATACTTGAAACCAACAGTATCTCTGTAATGCAATGTTGTAATGTCGAGAAATTTTGTCATATATCTACTAGTCACAAGAACACTTTTGTTATATTTTGCCGAAATTTTACCTACTAATTTATTACTGTCTGTTATAAATTCTTCAGGAAATATTCATAAATAAAATATCTACACTTATCAATGATGCAATAGGTCAGAATTTAAATGTATACTCAATAATAAGATAAAGGAGACGATTAATTAATTAATATTCTCTAATTTAAATTTGCTGTTATCTAGTATTACGAAATGCATTAGTTTTTAGTTGAAATTATTCTAATTCTTGGAAGAGTAATTTTGCGCTGGCGCGCCGGTTGTGAAGATTGCTTTAGCTCGTTGTACTTACACGCCAAAGGATGTCACGAGCAGAATCAAGCACACGTAAACACTATGAGTTCGCCCCATGTCGACGCTTACTAGACGATAGTTGTAAATTTTAGATACGACGAGACTTTAGTTAATTACGGCACGCGTCTGACGTTTCATCATAACACTTAACGTTTGCGCCTCTTTCCTTCACAAGATTATCATTTATGTATGTGCATATAGCAGGTAGACAGCTAGCTAGTTACGTAGACTTACTAGTTTAGTAGTTACTCCGTACGTATAGCAGACTCACCGTGTGGGTTGTCAGTCCGTCTTGTTGGGAGCTGTTTGCAGTGTAATGCTTTCATTATAGAATGATTGGTAAGTCAAGCTTGCATAAATTCAACTTGATATTAGCAAGTAAGGCGAGTAAAAATGTATTTAACTAGTTGAATAATTCAAGTGGATTATAGTCAAAGAACAGAACGTAATGATTAATCATGGGAATGTGTTGTATGTCGACGTAGAAGAGAAACACAAAATAGTAAATAAAACAATGTAATTGCGTTAATATCATCGAACACAAAAGTGAAAAGAAAGACAGATAGGTACACTATAAAGCTAGAACAGCCATTAACTACTGGTAGTTCCTATAAAATCACCATTGCAATCTCCGGCTTAAGACATCAAACCGTCCTATCGTAAATAAGGCAACACAATAAAATGGGAAAGCCGTCCTACGGGACACAACATCAACAGCATGACGATTTTGCTTCTGTCGTTTTCATGTGGCCAACATTCGTTACTACCTCTTTTATGTCGTCAATCAGTAATCATTTAAAAGGCTTCCCATGCATACATACATACATAGAGGAGCAGTGCGTGCGTCAGTCGATTTCACTGGATGAATATCGCTTTTAATCCATTGCAAACGTAGGAAGATGTGTATGTGTGGCTGGATGAAATAGGCCGTTTTATTTGAAAGCATTGATTTATTGAAGTCCACGCAGCCTGTTTGATTAATGACCGTCAGCAAATGCGCTACGTGAGGATTTAGCATTACACATGCGGTGTCTCCTGGTGTAGGGTACAGAGCCATGCCAAGTGCACCAGCTTCCACGGACAGACGTTTGCTTTTTTTGTCCTATCTATGATAAACCCCCTCCGATAGAAATTAATGAACTTATCTGCACAACGACAGCTACCTGGAACACGTCGAAACGGAACGGTCATGAAAAATTATTCGGTTAAATATCACATTTGGAAAATATTTAAATATTCTCGAAAAATATTCATTCGAATTATGACATTTGCACACGAATCACTGGAATGGAAGTAAAATGTTATGCAGCATTTCCATATCAAGTATCAAAATATAAATGCAAAAATAAATAACACAAGTTTTAAATTAAATAAATATATTCGCATACAGTATTTCAGTATTGCCTACTCACTTGGAATATATTTTATAACAAAAATGTTAGTGAAATAGGGGTCATGTTAGTTTGAAACATATATAACACTTCAGGTTAAAAAACATTTGTTTTATTCATGTGTAGACAAATAGCCACATAGTGATTCTCATGTGAAGAACACTACTTACACTGATTGTACTGTGTATTATTTACAAGAAAACTAGACCAGGAAATTGCCACATACTGTGTGTGCTTCGTACCATGACCTTCAGAGCTAAATAAGCTAATATAATCCAGAATATAAATCACTCACATTTTTTAAAAATACGCATTACGGAAACTACATATAAAATACATGAAAATATGTAATTGTATTTTAAAAACATGTACCTGAATGTGAATACATGAACATTTATTTTGCTAGTGTATTTTACTAGTAGAAACCTATAACTATAGTTAGTTATTCAATGAATGTTATAATTATGTAAATTGTGCTTTTCTATATTTTGTATAACCGGTACTAAATATCAAGTCCTTGACTAGTATATTTTCTAGTCGAGTATGTTAAATACATAAACATGGCGCAGACGTTGATAGGTGAAAACAAGCCGCAGAGTTTGAATTATTAAGGAAGCCTGAAAGCGAGTAGAAATTTCAGTATATACACTGGGGACAGAATATTAAATATTTTTAACAACGCGGAACGACGAAATGGGTATGGTACAAGTGATAATCGATCAGGGTAGACCGTAGGTGAGGTTTCGGCGAGGCTGTGGTTTGCCGTGAGGAAGCAAACTTCGTTAATTAGTGGCTGGGAGTGTCATCACTTGGTGAATCGATAGCTTATCCTCTCCTGACATACAGATCTACCGCCCCCCCCAGTCTGACGGGCATACCTAATTAACGAATTAATAAAATTTCTGTCATGCCAACGCGAAAAATTAACGCTACGTTTTAATGCTTTGATGTTCACTTACATTACGATGAAAAGCGCAACGAAAGGAAAGATTTCAAATAAGATGATTACAATATTACAAAATGCTTCAGATACGATTTATCTCTTCAGGGTATCAGTCTTATAAATAGATTTATATTTAATGCAATATTTTACTCTGTATTACAGTGTTCTTCTTACAACGAGGTTGTTTGGAAATTTGGAAACTGATTATTAATTTCATATCGAAATTGAGCTATACAAAGCAACAGAATGCGTGTTATTAATTTTCGGAATAAATAAATTTGTTTATTTTTCCCAGTGCTAAAATAGGAATACAAAACATTATTACAAAAAATTAATTTCTTCGTTGCATTATTTACATTTGCAGGCTTGCATATTTAGGTTGTCTAAGCCTGCTAGTTTATTTGAAGTGTACCTACGGTAATTACGCAGCAGAAGTAAGATTTGCCAAGTTTTCAGTTCGTACAGGTAATACCTCTTCAGTTGTATACTCCTTAACTCCAGTTTTTTGGAAGTCTATAAACCAACATCCAAGCTGAATACGTCGTTAAAATAAGTTGGAGTTCTAATTTTACAACAAATCAGAATTCGTTTCAACAGTCTAATTTTACATTATGTTAAGTACCATTGAACTGTGACTCTAATTCCTCGTTTTCTGATTATCGTAGACATTTCAAGTAGACAGCGTCTTGTTCACAATGAGTATTGAATTACATTATAGCTGGAATCCTCTCAAACACTGTGTGTGCGAGAGAAAGAAAAATACAGCTGAAAACGAATTTTCGTCTCCAGTAATAGGTGACGCTTAGGTAAGAGACACTTATTAAGCGACACATATCACGGCACACACGGTGCAGTCTCCGGTGTCACATTATTAATTAAGGCCACACATAATGCACGATGTAACGCGAGAGTGTGTCATATACCTGTAATTACCTGCGTTGCCAGCGCATGCACTAACATCAACGTTCACACATTAGATTCACCGCATATGCTGATCGTTAATTATAAACACTGCGACTTTGTGTATGCGTTAGACTAACGTCAGTTGAAGAATCGCTCTCGCTACAAATCTGCAATTGGTACACAGTTGCAGTGTATTTATTAACAGTTGAAAGCCTGAATGTAAAGACATGGTTTATTTCAGCCGTAAAACCAACAGATTGAGAGTGAATAATCAGATATAACAGTAGTTATTATTATGAACCATACACCGGCAGTAAGGAATAGTAAAAAATGTGTTC
>JAGJTL010000104.1:6021379-6073278 GCA_022063505.1 Calosoma granatense | reverse complement strand
TGTATCCTTTTTCGAATCATTATTATATTCGATTAATTAAATTATGTATATTGTAATTTTCTGTCAGTTTTATAATACAACATTGACAATTATATTATGTAATAAAATTAAATTAATATGTAAAATGAAATAATAGTAACTTGTTATTATAAATAAATGTATGTAGTTTGGAGGTAGGGGGGAAGGAGTAGTGATGAACATATTTGATTATTTTCATTTCTTCCATGATAATGGTTTATATACAGGGTGTCTCTAAATTATTGCAAAAAAATCGAAGAGAATATATTATTTGATGTACTGATTATAACGCGAAAAGAATTTTTTCGGAAATGTTTGCTCCAAATAATGTGCAATTATTAATGCGAATTTCGAAAAAATTCTTTTTACGTTGTAATTAGTACATCAAATAATATATACCATTCAATTTTTTGCAATAATTTTAGGACACGCTGTATATAATTGTTGTAAAGTAGATTCACTTAGAATACATGAAATGTTAATACTAATAACAGCCATCAAATTGCGTACCATAATGATAATCCAGTGGATTTATATGTATTCGGCTAGTCACATGTGTGTTGTGGGTGTACGTAATAACGGATAATTATGTAATTACATACCCATTACAGGAGTAATAAGCATGACGCCAAGTACCTGACAGTAATGTGCATTATTTGCTATGATAACAGGATCTCGGCTTCAAATCATGAATTATATAATACACTTGCACGAGTACGGATTAAATTAGAAACATAAAATAATTACACAACGCGTAAAGAAATAACAAGATTAACTGGTTTCTGATTTATTCTCTGTCATGAATTAAATAATTAAGCTTTACTATGATATATGAATTGATGTGAACTGAACGAATGGATCTATTAATAAAGGAAAGAAATATCTGAACTATATACATAGTTTTATGTAAAAATCTATGGATGACCGAGCAAAAGTTTCTCTGCCTTTTGGCGTTCTTCTGTGTTTCATAAAACAATAGATACACATTCATAAATAACGAAACTTCGCAGGGGAAGAAAAAAAGACCACCGTAGTATTTACGACTTCTATAAAACGTCAATAGTTGTCAAAGCGAATAAAATCCTTAAAAAAAAGAAAACGACTCATCTAATCCACTAAAAGTCAAGTCTCGTGACTCCCTCTACCGCCCCCTGTGTAGCCATTACACTCTGTGCTTTCATAAATGATTCTACCCCCACCCCACCCAGCACTGCTGCTGCTAGTATGATTTGTGAGCCTTGGGGGGATATCTGTGTATCCCCTCTACTCGTATGTATGGAAGTTTCATGTCTAGACGGTGTCTTAAAGAAAAGCTCCCATTATCGGTTAGATATATAAATCACAACGGGGCGTTGTCAGCGGTCGCAATTCATCATAGACGTCCGGTCATCGCAGTGCAACGCTAATTTCCCGATAGTCGACATACGACTCACCAGCAGAGGGCTATGATGTCGACACACACACACCACCGTACTCCAATATTGACCCAATTTCCGGGTTCGGATGGTCGGGAAATGCTTAACTCCGGACACAATGCGATCGGTGTTACGAACGACAGGACTTGCGACCCCTCAATGTGAATATGTTATGTTCTCGGTATAAGCATTCATTGAACTTAGATAGATGCAGCCCAGTGATAATGTCTCGCTTACTGCCACTCGTGAACATAACCTATTACTCTGTTATAATGACAATTCTCTTCATGCATATATACGTACACTGTTAGTTATATTCCAATTACATTGTTTTATACGACATTCAATTTTCTAGGGAATTCCTTACTTTTTATTATATATTATTTATATTATATCTGTCTGCAAGTTGGTAAGCAGGAAAAATGCTAACATTCTAATAAAAGAAGATTAAGATTCTGACTGTTTCAAAGAAAACATCTATTAGTTGCCAAGTTTTGATATAACATGAATGTAGTCGTTATTGACAAACTTTCTTTAGTAAAGACAAAAAAGCATGAAAATATTCCAGTAATATAATAATGATATATGCTTCAATACCAGGCGAGTAATATGAAGATGTCTTATTGAATTATTTCTGCAATTATGTTATCCTTGTTTTTCCTACTAAAAGGAAACGATGTAATCAAAATTTTATGCTATAATTAAGAAAACATTTAAACTTGTTTATTTTAGTTTGTTGCAGTTTTCTCCAATATATGTATATACAAAGTCTGCTTTATTACTAATTTTTCCAATACGAATTCTTCTGAAGCAATTAAATTACAAAGAAGGAATCTCATAAAAAATCTGCTGGAATAAAAAACAAACTTAAAGAGAAAGTATTTATAGCTGTACTTACACTTTTCACATTTAACGATTGTACACAATTTTAATTCAACGATGAATATATGTATATTCGAATATATGCTTATTTCAGCATGCAGTGCACGTTCGTTAGTTAAACTGTGTAGTGTTTATGTATGACATCCTTGGATTTTACATAATCGAAATTCTATTACAAAGTGGTATGCAAGCTTAGATTACACTACAAATTTAATTCACGGTTTGCTTTCTAAATCCCATTTAATATTTTAGGCCATACAGGCGTAAACGGTACAAATGTAATCCTACCCTACTTACAAATGGGTCACCTATTTGTTCATATTGACCAGCAAACATACGTTATTAATTCCACGTTAATTTATTCTTCATTCAGATATTCAACAACCGGTATAATAGTTTTGTCCTCATGTTTTACAAAATAAGCTTTTAAACAGATATCGTGATAAATGGCTAAATTAAGTTAAACTAATTTAGCACATTGTAATTAAATGCTATATATGTATTTAATTTCAGACTTACATTTGTTCATATTAATTTGTATACCGCAGATATTAATCAAATATGCGTAATGAAATCTTGTATAATATTTAACTTCTTATTAACATCATTAAAATATATTTCTTGGTTAAATATAACAATGGATATTGATTCTCATTATTATTCTCTCAAAGATATTTATAAGTATATTGAAATTAATTGATAAAAATCTAAGAAGCTTCAAATATCGATAGCATTCACTGCAATCAAAACAAATGGAATCGATGGTTTCTGACCGAAATTGGACAATTTTCTGTAGAGATGCTACCGTAGAATTACCGGCATGAAATCCAATAGTTGCACTTAGTTGAAATTGTACTGTGCTTGTCTGGATGAAGTCTATTGTCGAACGCTTCCGGCAACATTCGGATTTCCCTTCGTTGACCGGATAAGGACGACAGTTCCAGATCACAATCAGATGTAAACATGCCGCAGTCCTGCTCTCATCGGATTGTAACGTACATCGTTCCACAATGAATACAAACGTGAACAACAAACCCATAAGCATCCCCAAGTAACTGATGAAAATCAACAACACAGCTGATGAATTATCAAAATAGAATAGTTAAGCATGCTGAAATCCACACAAATATTACACTGCTAACGTTTTCTCTTGCCAACTCAATTCATAACACATATTACTACTATACGGGACATAAAATTTGTTTTTACGTTTCACAATATTTTTGCTATACATATTTAATTTCCACTCTAATAGTAGCAAAAAATTTAATTTTGTGGTGCATTGGTTTTTCATATATTTCCAGTGGACAAAACTGCCGCGAGCATATTAATATTATGAATTTTGAAATAATGAACGAATTTGTATTGATTATAATTCTTTGATATTTGTCGAATTCAAATTATGACATAAATTATTATTCGTTACAATATGTACTAATTATAATATGAACCGTTAAACGGGGTGAAGCAGGGAAATGAGTAATTTTACATTTCTCTCGGTATTATTGTAGCGGCACGGTTTGTGACTTGTGACAGGACTCTTGTAAAGTGTATTCTCCATGGTTGTAATATCCATCAAACATTTTTGCAAATCCCAGATGAAATCAAAAGAGAATGTTTCGGAAAGGTACAGAGTACACAACAAAACAGGTCAGGAAATGATGAATGCTATCATGGCGGCCAGATCACATTAATATTACATTGTAACAAAAGTATTTAATATTCCGAGGCGTGTTATTGAAAGGCGAGCTGAGCCAGTGACAGGGCGTCAAGCAACGGTCTTGCAACGCTTGCACGCCTCTTTTTAATTATATTTGAAAGGCCATTGAGTCTAGTTGACATGATATAAATCACTAAGTCCGCACACGGACCATCAATATTTCAGTAAGCGACACGACAAATCGACGGCTTTACTGGAAAATATTCAGCGTAACGTTTCACGCACACGTTACCAAAGGCCTAGTATCGTTGGATTGTGACGACAAACACATGAAATACATAATACATGCAAAACGTCAGGACACGTCACGAGATTAACGCTGCGAACAGGCCCCCCAGCCTGCATGACAGTCCGCTCACTGTTTCCTGTCCATACACGGTGGCGACATCGAAACAGCCTTGTCCTGGACAAACAACTCTCCATCCAGCGATATCACAGTGCTGGACTATTTAACCGAAATCCATAGTGAAGTACATGAAAAAAGAAATAATAAAAATACTACCATTTACAAGATACAACATTTATTAAAGCCGCTTCAATATGTATAAGACAATAAAGAAAAGACGAATGCTTGACAGATGCTAGAATGGTGTTTTTTATATCCTTTAATTAACCAGAACAAGAGGGGCTAACCATACCAAATCAATCATCCATAAAAGAAAATTCTGATAAAGCGTAACGCAAATCTACTGTTTTATTTATATTTCAATATTTTTACATAGTAATGTAAAAATTATTTCAAGATAGGTAAAATTCATGTTTTTTTCTTGTACAAACAATCCACTAGTATTGCTATCAATGGAATTTGAGTTCTGCTTGAAAAATATCAACGGCATAGAACGAGAACGCCGGCGAACGTTCAACCATCCATCATATCTTAACAAAGCGGCTCGTGTCAGAAGTGTGCGGTGCTAGATGAGATGACAGTGGAGAGTAAACCAGAGGGAGGTGCGGGAGTCGGTGGTTGTCAGGGAGCAACGCGTAATACTCACAGAATTCCCTAAACTGCAATTCAGGCCTGCCAACCGACCAGTGCAAACGAAATAAATACGTCCCGGAAACACCTGCTGCATCTCAACTCGTTAGAGTACTGTTTCCCGTCCGACGGACCATGCCTGAGCCCCGGTTCGTTCGTCAGAGTGTGCCTGAATTATTCAGACCCGGACGTTCCCGGGCAAATTAACAGGACTGCGAGTCCGACGACTGGATTATTTTCAGCAGCGTTTTCAAGTGTCTCGCAGCCGAAATAAATTAGGGCGAACGCGTGAAAACTCCACTCTTTGAGCGTTCAGAACATGCGTGAATATACGAGAAAGATAACTACACTACACCAATATTACACATCTAGTTCATTTCCACTCCCTACTAATTATACATATACGAATCCTATCTGTCGGAGTTTATATTCTAAAATTTTAATGCTTTGTGGAATGAAAAATTAGTTATATATATTTATAATATAGTAATAGTCAAACGGATATTCTATGATTTACAAAGTTCAATACTACTGCATAACTAGCATACGTACAATGTGAAATCGTACAATACTGCATTTCGGTAACGATACTAAGGTTATATCAGGAAGTATCATTAGAATGACTGCACATGGCAAACGGTACAACTGAAAACCATATAGGTCGTTCCGGTTTGACCTAAATGCGTTTCTAATACTCGACCGTATATATCGATACGATACGAGTAGAGTATAGTGCGCTGAATGTATGTATGTATGCACGTGGCCAAAGCAAGCAACGAATGAATGCGGTTCCAGGTGGCATGTATACACGAAACAGCAAATGTGCCCGCATATAAAGTCGAGATACGTACCGGAAGGAAGGTATGCGCCGCTGCTATCAACGAAAAACTTGTGCTTTTCAAAGTGGCCAAACGATAAGTACTATTTCGGTGAACTTTCAAAAGACCAACAACAAAAACGTCAGGAACGCAGTATAGAGATTCTTGAACCTTTTATTTGACGAAATATCTCCTCTGATACATAACACTGACGTCAATACCCGCCACCAGCGGTCACACACACACACAAAAACAACACATTTCACATACATATGTCTATGAGTTAATTATAAGATATTCACTATTCAATTAGTAATTAACCTTATTCAAATAGAGAGTATCAGTCAATATCAAGCGCAGTAAATAATTCATTGCATGTGACACTATAGTGATATGGATAAAGGCATCAAGCTGCAAACCTCAAACATAACCACGAAAACACAACTGACAGCAACAAAATCGGATATTATATAGTTAGTTGCCCTATAAATTATTCCATGCGGTCATAAATGCACACTGCATTTGCCTATACTTCTCTTGTAATTAAACTAAACACAGGAAAAGTTCCTTGTAATTAACTAATTACTAATTACATACATAGACGAAATACTAATTGGTAATACTGCAGAGAAAACAAAGATTACATGCAGAATATTGTTGCATATTTTGCAATTTTAATCACAAAATAAATAAAACGTTAAAATCAATATTGAATGCTACATGGAATTTTTTTAGTACGTTGCGAAAAATTATACTGATTCAACAAAAATTACATCGCCAAATGGCTGTCACGTTTTATATATGCAACACGCGTAACCAGGCCCATCAATGCAGCTGTCCGTATTCAGCTTCGTAAAGAACAGTTGGTTTGACGGTAGGTTTGCTTTAGCGCGCGCCGCGTGGGTCACCCTTAAAACACAGAGGTGGAATAAAACTTTATTTCTATTGCTGTGCATTGCATAACAGTACGATTTTATCACATGCTTGTGTTGTATTTTACTAAAATGCATACTGAATTTTAGAAATATGTATTTCGATTAAGTAAAACTCAGTAAATGCTATCGAAGGTCATTTTCAAAATGCTACGTATAACATGCGATTTGAACGTAGACGTAGACCAGTGTTTCTCAGTGTTAAAACTGAACATATGTATTAATAATATAATATGCTATTTTATTACCGTTTTATGTGTCTATTAAAGTTTTAATGTATTATTTATGAACATATGTATGTTGATATTTTAATAGAGCAAACATAAATTTCCTCTTCATGTGTACACATAAAACCATAATAACCAAACTTTCTCCATATAACACGTAATTAATACGTAACGCATTGTTTTAGATGTTAATATTTATTTAGATTTAATAAATAACTGTAAAAAGACATAATAAAAGAACTTTCATTTAAAACAAAAAATATTTATTAAAATATTATCATAATACAAAAAATTAACATCATATAAATACACATTTCAGATATTCAATCAAATTCTTAACCTGGAATAGGGATTAATTTTCTGTCTAGATCCAGCCACAATTTTTCCATTACTTCTCACTTTTACTTTCTTGTCCACTTGAGTCGCAGTAATTCGAAACGACCGAGCCTTCGGCATTGGTGCAACATTGTTGTTCAGATCAAATTGAACCGGTACAACTCGAACAGTCACAGTTCCATTTCGTTTTCCAAAAGCAATCCCTGGATTTTTCCTCATAATTTCAATGCTTCTTGAAGGTTCCAGATAATTTTGCTGGCGAGCCTGTTTTTCTTCACGAATATATTTATGGATTCTTCCTGTGAGAACAACATCTCTCTCGCAAACGGATCTCCAACGACGATTAACCCTTGATGCTCTTGCCAACGATTTTGGATCTAGGTATCTGAATATTGTAGACACTAACTCCGTCGGCAGACTACCCACTGAATCTACAGATGCAGGTGAAACTTGATTCAGCAAGCACAAGATTTGCAGAAACGTAGCAGCCATCATTATTCTAGTTTCAATGTGTACCAGACAACAAAGAAAGAACGAATGATTGACAAATGCTGGAATGGGGTGTTTTATACCCCTTTATGTTCAATTGACCAGAACAGTAATCAAGCAGAACAAGAGTGGCCAACCGTGTCAAATCAATCATCCGTAAAAGAATAACATGGCAGCCATAACACAAATCTTTGATTATAGCGTGAAGATTTTTATACAATTAAATACATATCTAGTATAATTTAGATGTGTTTCAGTGATTAAAGTGCCACTTGCCAGTTTATGTTTGGGTTAAAATTACATATGCCTTATCAAATATTATCATATTTGCATAATAATTTTTATAATCCACGTATTGTTTAGTTTTTGCAGGAAATATAATCCATATTATAGTTATAAGGGTTTGTTAAAGTATAAAAATAATGACTTAGTAGTTTTAGATAGATGAGTAGGGATTGGAATCACACGTTTCTATGATATAAGGGTGAACGGAAAAATTCCGCTCGAGACTTTATTGGACAATTTAGGAGGCGGTAACAAAAATAATCTATAAAATAAACGAGCGTTCTTGCTCAGAAGATAAAAATGAAGAAAGTTACCGGTAGCAAGGGGGCGCTATAAATTAGCGTTTGAGATGTAACCGGCGCAGATCTGAAGTTAGTTACGTGACAACGCCAACTTTTAAGTCTGCGAAGTCTCCAGTCGGCGCCGGTTCGCATTTTGCCTGCCGCTGTGAAATTGGTTTCTCCGACACCTCGAACCTCCGTATAAAACCTGTGCAACGGTATTGCGTTCACAGGGAAACCATTCTAACTTGTACACACACACACACATGCGTGTAAACACATACATACACCTCACGGAGAATAAACGTAAAAATACATTTTCGTGTAAGCCCACGGGCACTAGTGTCAACCAACATTGGTTTTTTTTACTTTTTTTTTTATTTTAATGCATTCCTCTCGCTTCATTCCATCAGCTTCAGGCACACATAATGTTTATAAACTTATTTGTACTGTTTACTTAGCTAATTTCAAAACTGTAACTGAATATGCTATGTTTGCTGTGTATATATGTACGTACATACGAAGAGTAATATTATTTCATATATCTTGCGACATTACATTACTAACTTTCCTCTAACATGTTCATAATATTTGTCAATGTTTGTTTTAACAGTTCTAGTGTACGTCGTACACAACTTACTTTGAATTTCTTAACACATGCATGTAGTCAAATTTATAATTCTAAGATCTGCTTCAATTATTATTATTAAAATTATATACGATATCTCTTAAAATGGTAGTTACTGTGGATACTCACTGTGATTGAAACCGAAATGATAAGTTTTGATCTATAGAAAATGGTAACGTGCATAGCAAATCGTTCGACATTGGTTGAACGGTTAAACTTTCAAGACTACGTGAAATGTTAACGTAGAGGTCGTGAACTTTGGATCAGGCGATAGATGATATGTGGTGCACAGACAAGTTGTAAGTTTGTGGCTTTCAGAATGGTGAATCTTCTTTCACTCATCATCAGCAATAGCAGCAGTGTATCAGAGCTCACGTAGGAGGCGTAACTCTATTCATCGTTGATGAGCTGTCATATTCAAAATCAATTACCGGAGAGATCAAGCGTGCGATGATTGTGTGTACGTGCACGCACGTATATGAAAGAGCATGGCTACTCGATAATAGAATGAAAATAGTAACTTTAGTATAATATGCACATTTATTTCTGTTTTCAGAATACATAACAATAAAAATATATAAAAATTTAAATACATTATCTGTTTCTTTTTCACTTAAAAAATTTAAATAAATCTGTTGTTAAAAATAAACCTGACTTAAAACAAAAGCAAAATGAAGAAATAAAAAATGGTTGTTGTGCGTTATCGGGAAACCTTGTTATTATAAAATCTTTTCTTTTTATTTATTAATTAAAATTTCTGAGATAAAAAGTGGTGGCGTGTGTTTTATGTTTATTACATTTGGCCGTGTTGTTCTTTTTATTCTATCTACCGCATTTAAACTCTACAAAATGGGATATTACAACCAGCACTTCTACTTGCAAGTTAATAGGTAAGCTAAAGATTAACTACTCCGGCACATGAGCTGTGTGCACTATACACAATGGCTTATTCCGTACAAGTAACTACAGCACCTATAATATAACTACTACTTCTAAAACCCTGTTACTTTCCACATCATTACCTCCAAGTCTACAAGACAAGAAACAAAACCAAACATTGCAAGTCAAATTAAAGAATCCTATTATATTTATTACATTTTCTTATTATTCCAGGTGAAGGAAGAAGCCGTCAATAATCGAGAAACATGTGACATGTATTTATTGTTACAATTACTGTAAATCTTAATCGAACAATCCGTGCCTATGTGTATTTAGCAAATGAATTCTGTATCAGCAAACTGTCACTAAACCCTTGAGAAGTCAATTTCATTTCTAATCTACTTAACATTAAGTACAAATGATATAGAACGTCTTCCGCTAAAAGGAAATCCCCAGCAATAAAACAAATCGAAACGATGAAACAATGATCTGTGTTTGAGAAGGACAATTTGTGCGCATGCGTCTTATCTGTCCGACGCACTCTCGTCGACCATTCCAAGGAAATCCGCGTCAAGAGCAGCCGTTTGTCAAGCTATGCATTATTCATACGCTTTGCCTATGACAGCAACGCATCAACATATCAGGACTAGTCTCGCATTGCAATCCTGAATTCAGTGCAAAACTGGAGCAACGCCAACTATATAAACTTTATTTCAAATTATCCTCTGACGTAACAATACTAGTTAACATTTTGTACTGCGTCATAAATAGCTACTAAATATATAGATTTAACATAACTCTAAACTTTGTTTGTATACACATACAGGTATATGTATAGTGTGTGCTTAGTTATCAATGGAGAATGAATTGCTATTTAATTTGACAACGCCCGAAGCTATATGTAAGTACTTGTTGTAACCTACAATATATGTATTTGATAGTAATTAATTATAAATAACCATTACGGCGACATTATGCGTTACAAATGATACCGTGTTAGTACATCGATCTGTACACATTAAATAGTCACGAACTAATTATATGAAATCTGTTTATTTAGATATGCAAGCCGGCAGAGTCATGCAAATAAAACAGTGTTCAAATCCTCTACAAATTACGTAATTTACCCAGCTGAATAAATTATACGACCCCGCATCATGATAAGCTGTTCCGTGCTCATAAATTTATTCAATGATATTATTTCACTGTTGACAAAAGTTGCAAATGATATAGCGAACACAACAACTGTCGATTATACACTCAGATAGCGAACACAGTTCGCACCATTAAAATATTAACAAAATTTATTGAAACATACCGATAGGGACTTGTCGATTAATTCATTTGAATACTGATTATCCAGGGAATCCAGTCTAGATTAATCACAACTCTGACATGGAAAAACTTTACCCCCGAAACTCCGCAGCATCCCCCATGAGAACACGCAATACCAGTGCCCACGTGTACGCAGCTAAAAAGCTAATTAACAGCAGAATCGAACATAAATCCATAACGGATGAATCGTCTAATCTATCTTATATTTCTTCTTTCAAACATTCAAACTTCTAACTATATATTTACTACACAGTAACAATAAGAACAAAATAGTGGTTTAGGTTTATTACTAAAAACTCTAGTCTCTTTCATTATTTTTGTAAATCCTGCTGTCATCTCAGATAAATTGTGTATAACTGCAAATACGGCAGATCCAGTTAAAGATAACTGAAATAACTTATGCAAATATATCTTCTTAAGTAGAAGCTAAACGGTAAATGGAAACGGAAGACAGCAGATATTTTAAAAAGTGCACAAGAACTACCTAAGCAATTTTCATAACCTGAATTGGTTAAACTCTCGTTTAAATGTAATTTCACCGAGATTAGATGTGAAATTGCGGAGAACTGCAAAAGTTACTTTCCTTAATAGTTTTATCTTATACTGGAAATTGTTTTCGACATTTACTTCATACGAATGTGATGAAACTTGTTATTGCTTTCAAACTAACTAGAATACATACTAGTAATATACTATTTAGCTATCATTCCAGTAAATACAAGATGTAGGTAATTCAATTTGTGTATATAGTATAACAAGTGTAAGGTTATAAATGTAATAAGATGTTAAACAAGTTAACATTTGTTATGCTACAGGAAACTAGTCACTTAGAGAATGTAATTTTCAGACTTAATTACTTTGTGCATTTAACATAAAAGTGTTAAAAGTTTAAATTGCAATCTAAAACTAATGAAAGTTAACTGTTAGTAGTGGGACGTGCGCGTGCATGCACAAGATATAAACTTGCATAATTAATTTTAAAAAATGCAACAAGTATCCCTCTTCATGGGGTCATGGATAAAAGTACGCATGTCTTTCATATTACTTCGTACACCAGTTTCTAGGCATCCATATGTTCCTATTTACAGATTACGTTCAGTCCAAACTTATTAAGCACACCTAGCAAAAATTAACTTCTGGAACTTATAATGAAATTGAACATGAAAATTTCAACGCAATTTAGAATTCGATAAAAACTGTAATGGTGGGTAAACAGCAAACTTTGTCCCCGGCAAATTCTTAGTGGTTTTCATGTTGATTCTATTGAACTTGTAAGATTTCCGCCCCCGGACTACACTTCCGGTCCAACTATAACTTTATTAATTATATCAGGTAAGTCACGTACTTAGATAAAAACAATATTAACCTTGCTGCAAGTTAAAATAAAAAGTAATAGAACTTCTGTTGAAGTAATTAAATACTAATATATAAACAGTTTAATATATGGCCCAATTTTTATCACTAAAACTTTGACATAAATTCCCAGAATACAGATTAGTGAACACATGAAATTGAAAATTTCATATTTGACGGTTGAAAATAACAATTGTATGAACAAGTGAATAACATGACATGGTGCAGTGGATGGAATGTGTAGTTAAACCCGCCTACGCCCGGCGCCCATCATTGTACAAGAGGGTAACAACCAGCATTATCTGTGGAACCGATCATGCCTGATTCAGCTAATTGCAAGCACCCATTACCAGATAATGAAGTGCAGCTAATAATTTATACACTCACAAGTTCATATACGTGTGACGGATAGCACGTTATATGACTGGATTAACGCTTGCGTTCTCTGTAAAATTATTGGCATTAATAATGTTGGCACGCCTGTCTCGTTGTTGGCATCGATTTAGGTTTCGTGATGTCAATATCTGCTACTTGACAAACCCTAAATGAACTTGAATGATTTGTGTGGATTTTGAAAATTTTGTCAATAATTTGGAAATAAAATTGTATTGTATCTCATTTAAAACTGGTCGTCTTAATAGAAGTATTTGCCGTTAAGATATTGGCATATATGTTAGTGAAAGGGATAATAACATAAGAAGTAACTGAAAAAAAGACAGTTATACGTCAGTACAAACCTTTTGATTTCATCTAAAAGCAATTCGGTGAGGTTGCACGCCAAAACAGAATCCGTACGCCAGCTATATTAGTGTGAAAGCGAAAGACGACGCTTGTCGCACTCTAAGCCAATTCAATTTGCTGTCAAAGAGCGAACGGTAACGCAGAACTGGATCGAGCCATGACGAAGGGGTTGGGGTGGGATTTCGGGTATGGTACTGGAGTTCCGCTGTGCTTTTGTTACTCACTCAAACCCTTATGCCCAATCTAACACTGTGGAAAATGCATAAAGCGGAACAATTTCTAGAAATGCTAGTAAGGGAATTACACTCGAGGGTACCATTCAAGCGAACACCACATAATTTCAACAGGTCAGAGAACACTGTCTGCTTGCCATGGTCCACGACCGGAGGCTATGTGATACGCAACGTTAGAGATGCGATGAGGGTTGAGGGGGCGAGAGTGGTAAGCCATATTAAGACGGTCGAAGGCGTCCAACTGAGAAGGATGGCGCGCGAATATTATCGGCAAGAAGTTCAGCAGGTATTTTAACCAGCTGAAACCCTTCACAGACATGCAGGGAGTTTGTTACAAACGAGTTTCACATCGCACTTAACTGCAGGAACGGACTATCATGCCTACTAAATGTACCATTTACACACCGTAATATAATAACGGTTGTCTTGCTTAATCAACATTCATTCCAGCGATCACTAATAACGTTACAATTAGCGACGCTTGTCTGTTGTGTGTCCCCTTACAACGTTTTGTTTTAAACTTACTTTCCTACTGTAATGCCAGCTACACTATATTTTGCGGTCATGCAATACAAAGTTACAATTAAAATTGTAACATTTCTGGCGAACGAGAAAATTCAATTTGCAAAAGCTATAGAAATGACGTACTTTTGTTAACATACATAATTAATTATAAGTATAGCGCATGATAAATTTGTTATTATATCTTCTCTGATCATTGTTTATACTGCATAAATTATGATAATGTATTAGTTAAACATAATATTATAATAGTTACATGCGGTTTGGTAAATTATTTAAATCATTTAATATGCTAACGGAAATTTGATTAAACAACTAAAATATTAATACTATTAATAATCAAATGAACGATGAAATATCAGTGTTTTATTGTGTTTATTAGAAATTATTGTGAAATATATAGGATATTATTTGATTGTGAGTACGGCTCTGTGTAGTTAATCCCACACACTATCACAACAACTCGCGTTCATCGCAACCTGAATTAACGATCAAAGTTTACGGGCAAATAGAACGTCACCGATGCCCCTGCTGTAATTAGCGATTTATCGATAGATCACTCTTCATTAGAGAAGAATGTCGTTCGCTGAAAAAAACCAGAAAACTTTTTGATGAGCTCGACAATTTTAATCGAGTCCCTTTTGACATCACTCCGTCAATATAAGACTCACAATGACGTACATTCATAGCACCGTACTCTTCATTACAAAATAGCGTGAAACAATTTAAACAGTTCAACAATAAAAAACAACGATAGAACATCAGTTAATAATTATGGTAGGAATGTTAACATCGAACAAAAACTCCAACAGATAGAATAAGAAAGTTATCTTGTTAGTTTTATTGTAAAAACTTACACCCGCATAACATATTCATCGGATTTTTTTTAACTCGATGTAAAACATTCTCATCCATTCTAAATAGCCTCTTTATTTCCATGGTAAACAGTCAAACATAGAAGCGACGAGCCGTGAACTATAGAAAATGCTTTGAGAATTTTACGCCGTACCACCTAAAACAAAACGTGCGAACTGACCGAATACAAAATTGTTATACTTCATGCAAAAGCTTTTAGAAACAGACATGAATACTCGGAATAGCGGATATTGAAAGATCATTCATGTACATACATATATATTCTGTTTCAGACATACAAAACTCCTCTTCGTCACAAGCAAATATGTACTGTTTCATGACTGGAATAATATTATATAAGATTTGAAAACGTATTAATTTTACAGTAACCTTAATCAGTACACATAAAATTGGTTTTGCAATAAAGTAAAAAAATATTTAATTAATTAACTTTTTAGTTAGAAGAAGCTAAAAGATAATTTTAAAACTTGCTTCTAATTATTTCCATCAAAGCTTTTGAACTTACAGATGTTATATGTAAACAATCCTTCGTAAAATAATCTGAAAGGTAAATATACCAAAACAAAACGCAGTAGAATTTTGAAACAGTTTCATTAAAACATAAAAAGAAATTGTAAGTATAGTTGGATGCACCCAGCAGAAAATTAAATACAAATATTATAATAACGTTTGTGAAATAAAACTATGAGATCGGTATATACTAACGAGACGAGAAACCAACCATGTCTTTATTTGATATTTTCGTGCCCGTTACCTTTCCGCGCAGACACGAAACCCGCTGGATCTGAATTATTCAGGACACCTTCTTCTGCAAAACACATTACGATCGCACTCCACTACAGCTAGCATTAGACGGAGTCTATCCTTTACGTAATTATCCACTAAATATTACCAGTAAGAAAAACAACATATATTTCACTTGAATTTTTTACTAGGGACTAGAATATTGTATGGTGTCATGACAGAAATATAAAAATGTCAAGATCATATATTTGTTTGTAATACATTTTCATTCTACCAACTTTTGAAATGTACACGTTTATGCCTTCATTTTCCATTATATTTTAAATATCTTCTCTATTCCGTCATCCATCATGCTATTTCCTTTCACACCATTTGCTGGTACCATCTACGATTTTACACGGAACGTGTCCAAGTCTACAACAATCTTTAGATTAGAGAAACAGAAGCGGGATCAGCAAGATGTGTATCTTTACTTCCCGAACTCTGCTCCCCATAATTTCTCGTTTGATTCCTTTGCAATCGGCGATCGGCGTTCGCTGCAGACGACGACGCCGTCTGCGTCAACTGTTGGGTGCGGTAACGTCAGCTGCTACTCGCACGCCCGTTACTATAATCCAACACGTCAATGTTTATATATTGATATATTACTGACTGCACTCGACATCATGTTTTTACAAGCTGACGGCTTGCATCAATGAAGAAACATGAATGTCCACTATCAGGAGATATATTTGCGTACATAAAATTTATTGATTACAGGAGTTTCATACATTGTGTAAATTTTTGTTGATATTGCACTCTTCACTTTTAGTTTTAGTTGATACATAACTGGCATATTTAAATTGTCTCTCATTCTATATTGTATTACTTTTGTATAAAGAATATTTTTATCTCCAACTGTTGTTAAAACTAACATGAGTTGATGAATTCACAGGGAAACAATGTATTTAACGGGGTTGAAGAGATGATATATTGTGTGATTATTTTGTTACAGATGTATGCACGATCGAGCATGAATTGTACAGGGAAGTCAGGAGATAGGTAAATAGTTCTCTCTGGTGCCACGGCCTGTGAAAGACGATGGTACCGGCATCATTCTGTAGACCGAGGGCTCATATTTCACAGTTGTTCTCGAATGCAAATATTGTATCAGACAGCGAATGGAGGTAAGCGTCACGAGTGTAAATATATTGGAACATATTTCAATATGTTTGCTTTATCGTGAACCACCGACTCGGCAATGGCCCTCTTCAAAATGTCATTTTCAGACCCATCAGTCTACCAAGTGTTTAGAATTTATAGAAAACTACAAGCTCCGGCCTGGACTTAATATGCTACATAAATATTCACTACTTGTGTATTTCGGTACTAAGGAGAATAGCAAATGTACCAAATATCACATTACCTGGCCATCTGAATTCATGATAAAACAAACTTTTGTAATATTACTAATATCTATCTAATCGATACACACACACACACACACACAATAAAATTACGCCACCGCCGGTGAAACACAATACCGCTAATTGTTAGAATTAATATAAAATATTTAGAATAATTACATACATTCATGCTGGATTTCCCTACAATCTATTGAAATATGTAATCATCTGTAATTACGTATACTCATTTGTAATTCTTTCTGTAATATAATGATTTGCTTATCGTCCTGTATCGATAAACATAATAATTCATTATGTAATTAGAGAAACTGTGACACAAGTTATTATATAACATGCGCTGAATAAGCAATCCAGACTATTTAAACTCATTAAGTTTGGAGCAGAGCCAAAAGTTTCTTCGTCGTTATGCGATTCGACAGAGACTTCGCGAACTTCCGGTGAATTCCTCACCTCGAACCCAGCGCATGTGCGGTTTCCATTAGAAGTAGTAAGAACGCGAGGTCGATGATCAGTATCGGAACAATTTATTGGAACGTGGATGCCACCCGGGCATATACTCGCCTCCATGAAATAAGTGGTCATAACTGACATTTCAGGAAAACAAGTACCTACTTCACACCACTAATATCGAATCCGTATGCATTTCATTCCGAGATAGGGCAAGTCACATTTCATGCTAATATTCTCTGGTACATTGTGCGCTAGTTTTTATTTGTTTTTCTATAATAAATCATTAACAGATAAAAACTGTATCTTGTACGTACGTATGCATGTAATATAGAACTAGTAACAAATCACTAGAATTGCTCGATATATATGTATATAGTGAAGCATTATCTGGTCTTGTTTAGATTTTCACGCTCCAAGTAGAAACAGGAAAGTGACTGAATAACATTTTCTTCATGGATTAATGTACCGTCATAAATCAAGGGGACAGGCTATCCTGAAAATTACATTGACATACGAGCGTAGACGTTGCAGGAAGTCAGCCATGAATGAACTTTATGACTGGGACACGTGATCAATAGTCACGTGTCACGCATCGTCCTGCAGTTTCGCACTTCTCACACGCTTCCACCATATATAGTACAACTTTTCTCATAACGTATTGTTCAACAGTTTATACACAGATATGATTGTGGCCCGCACCGAAAACCATTTGTCAAACTTGCACATCCTCACACAAGTTGCCGTCCAACTTTTATCCACGACAGCAGAAAGGCTCTTCGCTCGCTCCTTGCCGACCTGCGATGGTCGCTGACACGAAAGCCGTAATTAATGAAGTAATTAAAACCCAACACGCTGGAAGAAGGTAGCGCGACAACGTGAAATACCAGACGATTTAATGTGCGTCGCCTCTTTCTCGTCATACGGGAGCGCAGGCATTAATCCAATGTTCATTTTATTTCTAAACTAAAGTATTTCGTTACTATTTACTTTAAATAGTATCATAATTAGTCCGTGGGAATATTATGTACCCTTAATTCACTTATGCATGTAGCATAAGTTTAGAGATTGTTTGTGAACAATTTTATTAATTATAATGTTGAGGACAACAGCCCAGGGGCTTACATATGGGATATACAAGTTAACATACCTAACGTTAGTGAGTGTAGTGTTGTGTTGTGTTTCTCAGGTTTGTGTATAATCTCTTGCATGCGCACACAGAATACAACAGTGCATCTTTGGTATTCGGCCGGTCGCGGACCCAGCTTCCATTAATAGTAATGGGATTCGGAAACGACGATGGGCGTCTGACAGTGACAGATGACGCTGCCAGACCATTCACAACGGTCCTTCGTACATTGTCAGTTATGATACTCGCCAAGGAGCGAGCAGTCATCTGATATTGCTAACGCCGTCTTCTGCGACTTGCTTGTTCTTGCACACCTTCTACAACGTTCCTATTCCCTTTTCGCTAACTTTTCCACAGTAATTGAAACAATATGCTTACAATACTTACTTAAAGTCCTGAAACACTTTCGGAGAAAGTTTATTTTATTCATTATGTCACCGCCTGAGTGTCCTGTAATGTTTCCATATTACTTAGTTACGCTGTCTGACTTTCAGAAAAATTCAACGAAATTAAATTTCTTTTATTGTTGTTTTTAACAGTTATCTTTCCATGGATATAATATACAACAAATTTAAAGTTTATAATTTTATTATTACAGATTGGTACATCTGAGACAATTGAATTTATATACAACACCTCAGTAGCTATAATTCTTGAGATTACATTTACGATGCATGCGATGAATTGTTTAGCAGAAATATTTTTACGGTATGTGTAAAATAAGCACAATGTTGTTGAATTCCTTTAGGATGAAAACAAAAGAAAACCAGCAACTGTTCGTGTGCAGTGGTGCGGCCTGTCTCTCTCTCTCTCTCTCCCTCAGTTTGACGCCGCGTGGTGCAACGTGCTTTACGTGTCGTTTTTTCATTGAATTCGTGTGGTGTGGTGTGGTGTTCCGGAGTTGCCAAGTCAACAAGTCAGTTTACAACGTAGCCTGCTCCTTTATAAACAAAGGGCTTACACAATTATTTCAGGACGTAAGACCACGCGACAGCCGCCCCCGAGTGCCAGTGTTTAGAGTGCCAAGAAAAAAGAACAGTAAGTAAACGTGAACTTTTCAGAGGTCGTATGTCAGGGGGATAAAGAAGAAGTCGTAACTCTACAGAGAACTCCTGGCAAACTTGCCCGTTCTGCACCGGGACACAGATCCGGTGTAATCAAATGATGGAGTTAAATTCACAAGAACACGCAACAAACACAGTATGACGCGTCACTCGTCCTGTGTTTATTCGCTTTTCAACATTTCTAACTAACACACACACACGCACATACACACATATAGCTACCACAACGTCATCACATTTAGCAAGTAGAAACAGTCAGTCATTGAATTTCTCTTACAAGAAACCAACAGCCAGTGTAGAGCAAAGTCATCGAACCATTCAACCAACCAGCCAGGCGACTATGTACAGTCTAGATCAGCTACAGCGTACATGACAACCAGGGATATACAAACTCACAGCACATTCACTACTCAATTTAAAACTTGACGATCTACCACGGCAGTTTCACAACGTTATTGCGCTCGCAGACTTGAAGTTTAATTAAACCAAAATGACACGATGTTATTAAAGAAATTTTATCGTAAATCAAAAAGAAAATTGCAATTAACCAGCTTGGAATAATAAACGACAGCAGTTTAATATCATATTAAAAGATTCCTTTTCTGACATTGACAGTGTTATTACATCCTATGTAGAAAACTCATCACTTTTCACCTTTAATATGCCATCAACAAACATTACTTTATTGTCATATTATAATTATCTGTAAGTACCATATGAAATGTACTTTATAGTACAAAGCTGAAGTTTCAGATAGTATTATACATATTGTTTCATAAATCATAGTTCTCATATCTAAAACTTGTCTGACGTCTACTTACAACATTTTCTAAAACATGTCAAGCGTCAAAAACAAGGCATGTCCAATTCCGACTCTATGTCAAATGCAACATTTCATTATTTATATTTAGGTAAACAAGTTCTCTAGCATATTTTCCTATATACTCCATCGTAAATCTGCCATCAGTGTTAAATAAGTTATTTTTCCCTCTCGCGTTGATTACTGAAACAATATTCATTTGCAAATTATTTGCATAGTCTAGTTTGGAACTTGTGTTCAGATATGTCCTAAGTAGCTTGCCGTTTCGTATCTTGTTTGCATGAATTTGGTTACTGTTAGATCCGTTTACCGAATATGGTTTACCTGTGCGTAAATGATGCTATTAGTAACCAAGTTGATACTGTTTATGGAAATTTACTGGGAATATTCATTCTAATCAAGACACACATCTCAGGACACAAATATGATGTAAAATATAACTCAGAGATACATGTATTCTGCTGTAGTACACAATATACTTTATTTTTTGTTACAAATAGATTCACACTATGAGAATGTAAAGAGCAACTCAAAGATAGTCAAGATAGAATGTTAGCTTTAGAGATTATATATAAATATTACAGGCAGATGCAAGATACACGGTGCATCATGCATGCATACGTCACTATGTGTCTGGATGTTTGACTGTTTACTTGCGTCTAGACACTTGTTCAATTCGTAAAAAGTGCATTCTTCGACAAGGAGAATAAAACCAAAGGTTATATTCTCGATGGGGCGCGGCGCGCTTGTCGACTGTAAGTTGTGCAGGGGGTACTCTGAATTGAGACACAGAGGCACTGGATCCCAGTGGTGACTGGGGCTGTGGCTGCAATGGAAGACTGCGCCCGATTGCCTGTTCGGTGCCGATATTTATGTAGTTGTTTGTCGTGAGCGATGCGGAGTAGGTAATTCGTTCCGGCGACCTCTTGGATAGTTGTTGCTCCCTGAAGACGGCTAGCGTCGCGGCCTCTCTCTGTTTGTGCACGTCCATTTCCCGACGCGTCGCTCGTTTATTTAAAACGATTTCCAAGACCGCCAGTTACTGGAATGGTTTTCACTGGTCTAAAGCTTCAGTCGTTATTGTTTCATGGGAGATGAGCATTTATTTGTATCACATGTGTGGTCAATGACTTTATCCTTCTAATTATTCTCACTGGAGAATTAACAATTAAAACATTAGTATCATATAAATACTCGTATATATGTTTGTTTCTTCTTGTAAATCTGTTCTATACGTATTAAAGTTGTATGTAGTAAGTAGGAATGAAACAGAGCATACTGCTATGTATGTACATCTGTATATATGCACAGTGGAAGGACTGGGAAGTGTAGTTGCTCTTAATGAGATACATCTCATGGGACTATTATTCTCTATCTCCCAGTTGGTTAACTTTATGTAGCAAGTAAAGTGCAACATTGTCCGAATATGATTAGTTGCGCTGTGAAGTGGTGTGTGGCGAGACGGGAGATGTACATACGTGTTTGTAACATCATCCGCAAGCCGGTATGGAAAGAGGTCATTCGCATAGAACAATATTATGACGGCAGTTTCCATAGTTTACCCTTTCAAATAACCGGTGCAGTTATGAAAGCATCAGAGTTTATGAAATGTAAAATTTTCTATTATCAACGTTATGCGGAGAACTCATAACATTTTTAAATAAATTTAGTTTATGATTTCGTTCATATTTACTTACTGGTGAAGTATAATACGTTATTATGTACACAACGTCAAGTTAGATACTATAAGTAGACACGTGACGTATATTATACTACAACTATTAATGTATTTTATATATTGTCTGTCTGGTATTTCACTGTAATGCAGTATGATATTTCAGTTTGCATGATGTTCTAAATTAAGTATCGCTAAACTAAGTCCAGGACTTCTGCAGAAACCCAAAATCCACTGTAACATTAATGCAAAGATATGGCCAGTAGATAAATCAACATTATGCATTGTTTCTTGTCCATATTAGATACTTCATGACCAGCTCACAATTGCGCAGTGCGGCACATGGCACTGGCGAACATTATTAACATCATAATTTACTCGTTTAACTGCCAGTGCATGCTATATATTGCTTGGTATGACCCTGTGTTGATGTAAACTAAAGAGATTTATCCCTATGTAATTTACTATACTCGCCAACTGAAATAGTTTTATTTTTCCTCTAACAATTTACTGTTTAGTTCGGCATCAATTGTATACATAAAAGTTCACAATGTTATGTTGCCAGTAAAAACAGGATATTTTGTGTTTTACTCGGCACTGAAATTAGGTCAAAATGTCAGTCTGGCTTTTGGATGATGTTGCTGCAACATTCTACCAGCGTGTGTATTGACACTAAGTTCTAAGTTTTATAAACATCCAAGCAGAAATATCTTTAAAATTTCAAAAGTCTTTCTCTTGCGGTTGTCGGTAGATCGAAAATATACATGCATAAATACATGTACCCGCTTCATGGTATTGCGTGTCGAAGCTAAATGAATGAACATTCTACCGACTAGAAAGCATATGTATTTTAATATTTATCATTATCTGCTGCCGGATCTTAATGGCAACGTATAATGAAGTTTTAATGTAGCATAATGTGTTTCATATACAGAGTATGTAATTTACTGATAGTTTTGCAAGTAGATTGAATTCTGGTCAAATCAAACACAGGCACATATCTATGCACACACAGTTATTATCGGCCTTAGTACACTTGGCACTTTCGTTATAGTTCATTGTATGAATGCTATAATATAGGTACATCAACATCTGTGTGTATATGTGCAGCTGGTCTGTTAGTCTCGGCACTGGGAGTTTATAGATTAGACGAAGGCGAACGTCTGCCCGTTGGTCTGACGTCTATCAAAAGCAGACCATGGTTCTCCGATAGTATACTGGAGTAAAAAGGGATGGTCAGGAGGTCGGTGCGAGAGGAATAGAGAGAGAGGGCCTTATATGAAACGTGCGTGCCATCAAAAGCTCATAATGGATCCCTCACATAATGGAATGGTTTTCTAAATCGAATAACAATCGACATAAATATGGACTTCGACATAATAAAATGGCTTTTTTCGTAAGATATCGAGCGATTTATGTCGCTTCCTTGGCGAACCGGATTGAATGTAGGTGTAAAATGAGACGTTACGCTGCGACCTCCAGACGATATCTTGCTCAAAGGTGATATCTTCCTCAGGCGACTGCAAGCCAACGAACGTTCACACCGGCAACCAGCTGTACGGATATGCTAAACGGATCGCATACACTACAGAAACTATACTACGAAAATGTTCTTCAAGGAGCCATATAATCAGATTGATTGTTATTGGAACTTTGGAGCAATTCGGTCCTTACATTTTCAATATACTGCGCTCGGATGGACGCACTTAGACTTTAAATAATATACTCTCACACGGAGTTCTGCATCATAAACGCTAATATAGTTATTATAATCAATAACGTCTTGTAATAATCTCGATGTTACGATACTCACAAATATGTACATACTGTTATCCTTGAGTAAAGAATGTTATTTGTAAGAAAGTTTATATTTTTACCGTACTATATTAGTCTAATGATGCAGGATTATTCATTGACTATAATTATCATTATTCAAATAAATTAAGCTGAATAAAGTATTTATCATTAATATCAACTTAAGGCCGTGCAATTTAAAACTGGATATAAATCCACAAGCGTTGCAAGTGCGATGAAGTACAAAAAATAAAACATCCAAGACAAAAGTAAGTGGCTGTGAATAAGTTTGCAGCATCAGTCCTACAGAGAATAATAAATAGCTCCTGGCAGAAACGGAACCTGTTCCAATAAACGTTCTTTATCCAACCTCCACCGGCACATGTCACCACTGTAAAAATACGTGGTTGAAAGAAATGTACGAATCCGTGGGCTCCGATTTCATGTTCAAGTCATTTGTTTTCACTTTTGTTTTTATAGTTTAATATAGAATATTTCATCTACATGTGTTGTTTATTCGCATTAGACTAAATACATATAAAATCAATTAAGAGGAAAAGTGTTCCATAAATTTCTAGTTAATATAGTTATACAAAATAGGACAGGGTTTACGGTGCACCATATTACCAAGCTATTTTGATGTATGGAAGTGAATGTTGCGTGTGGAAAAAGGCATAGGGAGAGATTTACTGCTGTAGATATGAGTTTCCCTTTCACAGATGTTCGCCATCACGTGATGAATAAATTGGTGCATAAAAAATGTCCTGTCCTAGTAGAAATTTTGACATCATGGCGTGCTGGTGTTTCTATCGATGTTGTAGATTTAAGTGTATTTTCAGGAATAATGAAGTGATTTATAACATACAATCTCAAATAAAACATATCTGGAAGAAAATATATGTTTGTTGGCAATGTAGTTGATATCTAGACTCTGGAGTAAAATGAACTTTTATCATAATGAATATTACCTCTAGGTATAACAGTAAAAATGCTCATAACATTTTCTAAGCCCCCGTATTCTGCTATCAAACAAATAAAGTACGCTGTTCAGTTCACCGCACAGGTACGTACTTGTTTTAACAGATTCCGCTTAAAATTATTCAGCATGCACAACGAACTGAACTCGTTGTTAAACGTCAACTTCAAACTCATACTTCGTACATGAAACGTTGTGTCATTGTGTTACTATGCATTATAAAACAGATACATATGAGCCTTAGATAACGACCTGAATTATTTACAATTTACTGTCCGATCGATAATGTTTAATCAAGAAATGCATCATTACTGAGGTGTACGAGTAGTTGTAAATATATCACTATCATACTGGCATTATGACACAATTTTCAGTACAGATATACGACTAAATCGATATAAATAACACGATTGTCAGTTATTTAGAAAAGAAAAACAACAATTTAATTATTTTATTAAATAAATTTGAAAATACAAGCTACTGAAATAGTATTTCAAATATCTTTACAAAAAATATTAAGCTATTTCCTTTACTCCACCAAAATATTAACGCTGCAGGCAACAAAATTTGTATAAAATAAAACAAATATACATCATACAGGAATTGTATTGTGTGTATCTTATAATAAAATAACAATACGTATATTTGTAAACGTGAATAGAAGAGAAACAGGCAGTGAATATATTTTTTATATGTTTATAGAAACATTTTCCACTTAGTGAAAGGTCATGTTTTTGTCTTCCTGCAGGAGAGAACGTTGCTTGATCCTACGGATTACGGTTACGTCACAATATGTCTTACATTCTCAGTTGATGCTCGTTTGTTCCTGTAACCGTGTTGACCACTGTATGGAGTTTGTTCCATGCCGTACCCAAGATTATACAACGACGTTTGTCGACGAGTCACCTAACCGAGACAACACCAATATATGTGGGCGTACGGAAGAGCGAGAGCGAGAGACAGAGAGAAGTACAGAGAGAGGCGAGACCGACGCGCCGCATTGCGGACCAAGCCCAAACTGCCATGCAATCGGACATCGGGTCGACGCTTCCCATAGAAGCCACCCCGGTAATCACAACGGAACTTCGTAACCACCGCGAGTCTATCCGTGTGGTTACTCGTACATGTGTACGTGTGTATGTCCGTGTAAATATGTCCACGTGTGAGTGAGTGTGTCAACCTATACCATCTCACTCTCGCTGAACACACAGGTGAATGACCCTTCTCTCTGTTGAAATACACTGGCCACTTATACCGATGAGTAACTAACCAGACTTCTCATGTTTCCAATTGGCACGTTTACTTCAGATTTTAATTACATTTAATCCCCAACGCTTCCCATTTGTGTGCACTGGCACCATTACATAGTAACATGGTATAATAACATTTCGAAATCAATTTTCAATTTATGAGCTCTCAGAATATTGCGGTGCAGCAATTACACAAATATGATTGTATTAAATCATGTCAAATTTGATAGTTATACCTACTATGCTATGTTTAAACTATAGAAATCTTTGTACTAATATACGATAGGAATATACAAAGTATAACCTGATATTAAAAACCTAATGACTTGTATAATTAACAGTGATTTCTCATTGGTACAATTTATGACAGATTATAAAGATTACTTTAATTCAGTTTCTGACCAATATGAAAAGCATACTGATCGTTGATATTAATATTTGTAGTTGTTAATAATTAAATTAACATATAACTTCAATACGAATAAACATGAAACGGAATAAGTAAAAAATCTTTAATATTTGATCACCACCATATTGTTCAGTGAACAGCAATTATGCAATTGGGCTTCACAAGCGCGTTAGTCATAAATTTTTGTCTAATTTCAGCAACGGACAAAGGAAAACTCAACCGAGTATTCCACACTGCATTACACGCATCAGTGGTCTCTGGGCACGAATACATTTTACAAATTTTCGCTCAGTGATTTCGTTTACAGAATTTATTTTAATTAACGAATATAAATTTTAATTCCATAATAACATTGGCATTGGTAAAATTTTGCCAGAAATGAGATTCGATATATTATATTCTAATCGGATGAAACAATTATAATTAAATTAGCAACTAATTGGTGTAGATATCCGAGATATTGTTGGTTAATTGAAATGAAATATATACAAATAATAATTGTGAGTTGATAAGTAGGTACAAATATAGATATATTAGAATTTACCTTGTGTTGCTAAAGAAATATTTCCATGTGTCAATATTTGAACGTATGCCACGTATGTATAATACCTACTACGCTATTGGTCAGTCTCAGTAAAACAACATACTTTTGTTTCTCCAACTGTATACATACTTTAATGAAACAAACAAGTGTTTTGTTGTTAAATGTGTATACATTTTCCCACAAACATCAGAACTCTTTACACAAATTCCGAGGATACAGTATTAACAAATGTTTTTGGTCTTTTAAATACAATTCATCTGGGTATTTCCCAAGCTTTGCATGAAAAAATAAACAAGGATTTTTAGATGGCAATGGATCAATGAATGTTGATCACAGGGAACATATGTATATGAATACGAACTACAATGAATAATGCATACATGTATTGTGGGTTGCTCGCAAACCTATATTTATGTACTATATGTAGCAGTAAGCAGTACCGTTCGTTGTGTAAGCTGCTTATTGCATTGTCGAGTTTAAATACGCGACAGTTGTATTATTACATGTACGTATCAGCTGCTTGCTTCATTAGATTATTCTACAATAAAGACAATCATTATAGTAATGCATGTGATGTTACATTCATATACGTAACGACCAGTAAGAAAAAATAAACAACAATATATTTGACAAAAATGTATAAAAACGATGAATATTAGCTGATGTGTAATTTGATCTATTTCATACATCATAACATGAATAGAAATTACTGTTTTGATTTTCGGTAAATGGATGCGGTCAGTTATTTGTATGAAACAATGTGTTTATACTGGTTATGATTGTATACATATGTTGTATCAATAATGGGGTATATTTGCCAGCTGCTCATCTGAGTTTTGTATTGTGTGAAAACTAGGTGAATTGTGCCGATTAATAACCTGACATTTGATTAATGAGTATAACTTCATGAATAATCATTGCATCCAAATTGAGTGATAATTATGTACAATGCGCCATGGTATGTATAATTTTCTCATATGCCAATTATTATAGACTTGCAGTCTATTGTCTGTTGTTATAGAAGAACTCGTATTTGTACAACGTATTTAATCAACAACAACAAATATTGAAAACAAAGGATGAATGTAAAATTGCAAAACTTCTCGCAGAGTACGGTACTATATTATGCATAGATAAAAAGCTTCTGCATAGAGACTTGTACTGATATCGAGACACTAAATAATGTTATCTCAATGAAAAAGACGCGAAACTAAACTCTTAATTTAGTGTCGTGCAGATAAAACATTCAAACTGGGTACATTTGCTGGAATTAGTAAGATAAAAATTTATAGCAACTCGCGGAGAAAAAAACGACATTAGAGAAATCGTATTAATTATCAAAGTAATCAGTTTTAACATAAAGTACGTGCTGCCATCTGTTGCAAGTAGCTCTGACATTGTTTGGTATCCTTAAGTAATTATTGTAACAGGGAACTGTACTAAAGGATAATGTAATAGGGAGCTTTCTGGATTATTGATTATTTGGAACGCTTGCTGCTGCTGCTATCTGTAGTGTAAAGTCCAGTACCTTCCAATACGTACCCTCTACTGACGAGTAGGATTGAAAATCAACACAATCTGTATGTGTGTATATCTGTAAATTACAAATGAAGGTTCAATAAGATGATGGTTGAAAAGAGAGGTGGTGATTTGACAATGTGTACAATAATAGTAGGAAATGCTAGATGGTGCTATTAGAGATGGTTTGTATTCAAGTCCCCTACGTGAAGATGGATCTGCACCTCAACAATATATTATTTGCACCATTCGCATATAGATGCATATAAATTAAATGCAGAATTTACATAAATAATGTATATAATCATATTTACTCGATATTTTCTTGCAATAAGTGAATTATGTGTTTGTTTCATTATTTTGTATTATACCAGAATACATAATTAATGAACAGTGCGTACAATGGCAGTGTCTCTAATTCAGCTGTGGTTAGTCTGCTCGCGTACATCTTAATCTATTTACTTGCTATAAATGAGATAATCTGATAGCACAAAGGACACTTTCAGACGTACGACATTACAGGCATTAACTCTTAATTATTCTCTTGCAATTCTTTTCTTAATTTTCCTAAGTGGGACCTGAAAGGCCAGAACATAGTCACGTATAACACTCGCTGTGCGAGTAATTCAATTCAAGCCGGAAAAGATTAATCTCAAAGGAGTCTCAAATAATATTATTTATAAGCATTTATCATTTTATAACTGTTACATTTAGTTGCTTGTCACATGATCGTATTATATAACCACGGGAAATATGTGCTATTAAATAATTTTCTACTAATATAAAAATAAACCTAGAAAATGATATACCTTACTATATTTTACATAAATGGTTGAATTTTGTGACTGTATTTTAAAGAAAGGAAAAAAACTGGAGGAATTAGAAATAAAGGGTTTAGTTCCATATATCCATCTGTATTTATTATTTAATTTCGTAAATACATTCAGTTTTCTATGTAATTATGTATATAGTAATAATAAAGTAAGATTAATATAATACAGTCATCCATTGTTGAAAATATTTAAATTGGAATTATTTACAGTTATAATAAGAAGGAATTAAATGCAAAGCCACACCTCGAACTCCATTTTAAAATACATCGTTAAGATACAGGTGTTTTACAGTTGGTATATTCAAATAGCATGTTTTCTGTTTGATTAGAACATCAAAAAGCAATATACTATTCATCATTGATATTTATTACATTAAAACGTTAAATACAGTCGGAATTGAGGCGCCCGAGACTTAACACAAACACAATCAGTTCATACGAAATCAAAGAGATCATCAAATGTTCAGTACTGTCAGCACCAACTACCGTGTCCCCATTAGCACATAGTTCTCAGCAAGAGTCTATAGTACCTATGTACATATGTACTTCCGTACTTCAATGACACGGAGCGATACTTATTTGCTATACATTCATGGTCCATATCGAGCCTGTCATACACTAAATATAACTATAATAGTAGTAGTAGTAGTAGTAGTAGTAGTAGTAGGAGTAGCAATAGTAACAACTTCCACATATTTAGTTTAGTCAATTAATCAGATGGCACACGTTAGTGCTTGTAGAAGTACACACTCAGATACACACATAGAATAATAACACGATTCACTAGCATCACAGAATATTATGTACAATAAAATAATATAATTTGTCCAATAAATAACGAAATATAAACGTAGATTCCTGTCGGCGGCACGCACACATACACACACGTACACGACATGCACCGCCCGCACTGGTCGCACTGTCGTTACCATCATCATCGAAGTCGTGGTAGTGTTAGCAGCATCATCATCATCATCATAGTTAGGCAACATCATTACACCCCTTGGAAGACCGTGGCGGGTTCATTCCCAGACTCATCGCATGCGCAGCGAGAACAGGAGAGAAGGCACTTGGATTATGGAGACCGCAGTCATGGCTGCAGCCGTTGGTCACACGTTCAGCAACAGAGACAGATACACAGAGTGAAGGTGAGCGCACCACACTATGCAGCATGTACCAATACCGGGAGCACCCGGGAAAGCCACCCTCACACTTCTGTACCATCCTCGCCCTCGTCCTCGAACAAAGGACCTGATGTCACAGACTTCTTTGGCTTCGGTGGCGGTCGTGGCGGCACCTTGCGGCCCTCGGGCACCGATGCCAATGAAGCGTTCGACAAGCGTCGTGAATCAGTCTCAACAGACTTCTGGCTGCTACCTTCCGGAGCCATACGCATCCAACTGTCACGTTTACCGCCACCCATTTCCGGACTCAGTGCCAGACTGTGCGTGCTGCGTTGTAGTTGTGGTTGTACGTCAGATTCTTCGATTGGCAAACATTTATTCGGTGTCGACTGATAGGGTGCAGCATTGGAGGTTACTGAGGGCCTTGGTCTCGGAGTCATTTCACCGCCTGCTTTGTTCAGGGATAGCATAGAGCTGCCTTCAGCTGTTGTACGCAAACCAAGATTGTCATAAACGGGCTCGGCCACGAGAGGTGTCGTGGGTGGAGCACTGCTCCAGCTGGGAACGCGATTTCGTCGGGGCATGGTGACGTAACCTTTGTTACTGGAACGTGGAACGACGACCGGTGCACCGTGTGGCGAAGTGAAGGGGGAATGTGAACGTGAGTATGGTAGCGTGCGGTATAGGCCTGGCGTGTCGAACAAGGGACTGTGTACCGGCGACTGCGGTCCATGCTGTGGCGGAAGTCGTGTGTGGTCCGGTACCGTAGACGCTGAACTGCCAGCCGGTGAGATCTGAATGTTGCGTGGCGGAAATGAGAGTAGATCAGGTGGAAGACGTTGAGAACGCAGATGTTCCATGTCAAGCAGATTCTGAGATTTCCGTGGAGTTGGTTCAATGAAATCGAATGAACGACTATCATCGTCTCCAGCCGCTGTAAACAAATATGTTTATGAATATCGTACTTATTAAATTGTATTTGTTTGAAACTTACCGAAAACAGAATCGTTGTCCAGTAAAGTTCGGTTTACCTCACTAACTTCCGTCACACCGCTGGCGACTGACGGCGGATATTGACGTGGCGGTTTTTCGACAGGATTAATGGCGGTTATAAGACTTTTCTCCATCTCGGTACCAGTGCCTTCTAAGCTTATGTCACCATTCGGAGACATTGAGTTTCCTTTCGCATGTCGCACGTTTCTACGGCGACATACACAGCACCACAATAGTACTATAACTAGAAGTGCTAAAATCACCAATGCAAGTACGATGAAAAGTACAAGATTAAACGTGTCAGTGCTCGAGCCCGTCGGAAATAACGGCATGTAACTGCTACTGACTTTTAGGGTTATATTCCGTTCTTCTATTCCACCGGGATTCTTTGCAGTACATTTGTATTCACCACCATCTTGGAAACTAATTTTAATTATTGTTAAATTAGACCAGTATGTATCTTTACCCAATGCGGATGAATTCACCATGTATTTGCGACCACTCGGTCGTTTCGGATTCGTATCAATTATAGCATTCCGGTACACCCAACTAACATCAGGTCGAGGGTTACCGCTGACCTTACATGACAGCGTTACATTTTCAGTTTCTGCCTCGATGTTTGTACCGTAAGTAGATGGATCTTCAATGATGGGTTTGCATGCGAAATCTTCTGATGACAATTCACTCCAGCTACGTCCTTTCAGACGCATAGGTTCTGCACATTCAGCCGGAAGAGTAAACAAATTACGTTCAATTGTCTTGTCACGGAACGATTTCAAACTGCAGTTGCATACCCATGAGTTGTTATGTAAACTTAATGAGCTCAGTTTGTGCATATTCTCTATGATAGACATATTCATATACGTGAGTCGGTTAGAATTGAGCATAATGTATTGTAGCGTGGGTGTGTTCACGAACACATTTGTGCCAATTTCTTTAATGCAATTATCGTTCAGCTCGACTTTCTGCAGGAAAGTTAAGTTGGTGAATAATCCATCTTGTAATGTTTCTAATTTGTTATCATTGAGCCGTAATACACGAAGTCTTATGTTATCTCTAAAAGTTTCAGCGTCTAATTTTGTAATACCATTTTTAGATATATCTAATTCGATTAACAGTTTCATTTTGCCGAATGCTAATTTATCGATGCTCGTCAATTGGCAACTAACTAGTTTGATTTTTTGCAAATCATTTTGGTGTACATTGTAGAAGGCGTATTTTTCTAAAACGTGAAACTCCTGTTCGGAAAAGTCAATGGAGCGTATCTCCGAGCTCAGGTTTGCAGGAATCGAGCTAAGCACTGTGCTTGGATTCCTCTTACAATCAGCGTTCTTGCGTCCATTGACCCAACTGCATCTGCACGGCGGGCAGTTCGCCCAGTCCTCTTCCGCGCTAGCCGCACTCACCAACAACAGCGCTAGGAATGCGTACAGATCTGGCGCCATTTCGCAGCCACTCAAGTCTTACTCGTAGCGTGAGTACATATTCCGCACGGCCGGTACACTCTGTAACAAACGAACAACACACTGATAACTTATCACTGTCTCGTTATCATCTAGTCTGGAGTATTGATTACGACAGAGAACTATGTGGTAATATCAACAATATACCTATGTAGTATTGTATGTATGTGCAAATGTTAGTAATGCTAAATATTAATTTAATAACTCACACATTCTGTATCATAATAACTATGTAATATTTTAATATTTCACGTGCATGCATACATGTAAATGTAATGGTTCATTTGTAATGCAAAAGTGACGCTTTCAGCTGTTGACAGCATACTTTATTGGCAATATTCTGCAGCATCGTTACGAGCATTTAATCCAAGGTAGTGGCACAGGATGAAACGTTGACAAGCAAGCAGAGTTGCTTCCTTCCTGTCCGCCTCTCTACCACTGCCAGAAAGGGCTGTGATCATATCTACGGAACTAAACTTTTCCTCGCCCGCATCAGAATAGCTAATTAACTTAATGGCGGTGTACTTCCCCGTCACGACGTCAAATAAAACTGGCAACAACGTTCGAGCGTGAATATGACTGAGGAATGAATGGGGAAAGAATTAATAGCGTTCACAGTAATCACACGGGCACTTGCGCACTTATACAGACTTACTGCTGCCATCAGCCAGCAAGCGAATACATTTATCCACCCAGGTTATGTATAATTTTCCCCCAAGATTTTCATAAATCGTCAGTCATATAACGACGGTATAATATACACGATTTACGTTGAAGAATAGATGAAATAAATCAAATGTTCAATAGTGACAAGAAACTCCGCGGAGAAATTATATTTAGTTAACGAATACTGCGTCATCATGGAATAAAGGCAAGGAAACGGCAATAAAGTTTCTAATTTCAGATGAAACTTGCTTTAATAACTGTTCACGGAATTTTGCATCTATGTATTAGGTATATAAGTGTCATACTTATAGATAGCAACCATTCCTGTTGTCTACTGACGTAACTTATTGCATCGAATAGTTAACATATTAAATTTTCATCTGTCAAATACTTTGATCATAATTCACATTCCAAATATGAATACCAACGACAACGAAGTTTTTAATTGAACTGATCATATAATGTGGAATTTGATTAAACGAATATATTAAACTGGAGTACGATTACAATATTTTAAAAACAACAGAATTTAAGAGAAGAAAATTGTATTTAAAATGAGTACGTTAATAAAATCTACACATAAAGTTCTAACGGAGTCGTTATAATAGTATATTGTACTGAAGTACGTTTATGAAAATGTTTAACAGCTATGTTGTAATGAAGTAGAGTACAAAGCGTATTCATGCGGATGCGGGCCGAGTCGGCCTCTTTAAGTATGAATACTAGAAAGATATCATCTCGATGTCTGCATACAGTACGAAACTAGTTTAGAGCTGGCTGGGAGAGAAGTCGCTTTTGTGCATCGCAAATGCAATTACAAGCCATGGTGCGATGTACCGCACGTAAATCGTTGCCGTATACGAAATGAAGTCGCACTATACCTCCACTATCGTGAGTTGATAGGTAATGTTTGCACAGCGGTATTGCGTAAACATAAGATCGATTCACAAGTCCGTTACTAACTAAGTCAACGGTCGATTTGTTCTAGAACACCTGCATTTACGTGCAGCATGCTACATACCTTAAATACAAACACTACCATTGTTCCGTAACAGCATACTTATAAAGTTATGCCCGATTATACCATACACGCCATCTCATGAACATATTTCACAATAAAAATACTTCTAGTCAAATAAAAATATTTCAACAACTACTAAACACATAATTACTAATTCATTCATTTCTAAAATAATCATTATACAAATTCTGTAGTATTCTCAGCCTCAGTTTACTCTTTTACACTGGCAAAAAAAAATCACAAACAATCAATAAGTCGTTAGCTCAATATCCGGCGGTTGAGTGAAGTCTTGTGACAGCAAGTCACATTGTTTTAAAAGCTCACCCTAATTAATTAACTGCCAAATTAGCTTCTAGCTTACTGTACACCAGCAATCTGGTTCATATTTTGTTTTTTTGCGACGACGTTCAAATGGAGGATAATTAATCGGGCGTGGATAACACTCGTACTTGGCACTGACGTATGGTATCTCTGCTCTGTTAGCGAACATGCTTGAACGCAGCTTGTTAGAATGACATTAAATAGCACGCACTGAGCTATATCTTCAGTCCCTTTAATAAGAACGAATTATACTAAAATTAATAAGTATAAAAAGCGTGCACAAAGAAAAATTGCAATGTAACAAACCGCACCCGTAACATGAGACAAATAAAAATATCCTTCTTGAAAGAAAATCATAATATACGATTTCCCCAAACTGAAATCCCGAAACCTTTATCTGGGGGGCTTATGTTTCTTCTGCAGACATGCATTGCGGCATTGTGAATTGCAAATCACGTGCATAAAATAAATAATATTGCATGCTACATGACCTACATGAACAACGATTTAAACTGGGATTATCTCCAGAAGAAACTAAATCTCAAACAGGAAACTCGAGGTAAAACTACGATCTACGTGAGTTACCTCTGGGATTTCAAAAGATAAAAAACTACCTGCAGATAAAATATATCGTGCCATGTAGAAGCCTTGGTTAATCGGAGAATTACACTGAGTTTTACACAAATAAGACGTTAAATTGGGTGAGTAAAGTTCTTGTACGAGTTATCGAATGATAAGCGGCCGGTTGGTTTAACAGGAAGAGCAGCAGCTAATTCTAAATAGCGGGTGCGTTGACGAACTTAGTTTCACAAAGTAATCTACTTAAATGATATTACCGGTGACGAAGATTTCTAGCGCATTCATGAAATCAACGGAATAACTTTCTTTCAACAATTACCAGCATCCATCTAAATCAGTCTGGTGATATTACAAACTAGGATATATGAAAAATAAATACGCGCTATTGAAAAATGATGACATATTGCTATTTTTACGTCAATGTTCAATATCCATTACATTTGGATAAAGTTATGGTTCACATGGATATAAAAAATAAATTTAAAGCAAAACAATAACAAAAAATGTCAAAACAATATGTTCAGATACGGGTTGTTTTGATGAAGGAAAAAAATCGTGTTGGTTTTTGACAATGCTGTGACTCAGTGTAATGGATTTGTGAATATGTATTTGGCATAAATCGGTCGATAGATTCCACTGCTCTCCGAGCATATTTCTGCAGCGGGGATTCACACTATGGTGCCAGCGACCTTCCACGAAACAGCACGATTTTATAAGAGACTTTCCTATACCTAGCACAGAAACCGTCGAACCAGAATAAACAGACAATTGAACAAAATAGCACGTTGGAGATTCATTGAGGCCGTGAGCGATTCCAAGAAGCCAGTCAGTCAAGTATACGTGCACACACAATAGAAATGAGAAGAATTTATGACCTCTCCGTCGATCACATGACCTCATCATATTCCTATTGAGGCATTGCAGACAACAGTACCTAGCAAATATGCTTCAGAGGTAATAACATAATGACTAGCAATGAATGATTAACGTCTTATTCAGACTGTATCGAGATTCCACAGGAATTACATGAAGCGAGATAGATAATTAATACCTAAAATAAAAACACAAATACCAAGGAGATAATTAACAACGATATGTAATTCGACGAGAAATAATCGAACTGTATATTTTATAACTTCCTTGATCAGTTAGAAACCTATTGAAGCTTGAAACATAACGAACTTTACAATTTACTCAATAAGCTTCCTGTGCAATAAATTCTGATTAAAGGAGACAAGCAAATAAAACGACTGTCCATATCTATAGAGTAAGTATAAATATTTTGTAAACAATCCGTCCAGCATCAATATATGGTCGCATCCGTTCAGTAGAAAAAAATCCACTTTCTCGATGACATCGCTTGTTGAGCCCTGGGCAGAAGACACCGGTGCTTAGCTGTCTAACCAAACGGCCATTTTAACGTGAAATATGACTGATCGGTAAACAAAGAGAAAATAAGAACACGAAAAAGACCATAACAGTCAACATTAATAAAAATAAAAATCCATGTAAGCATTACTACTTTCTCATGGCATCCAGTTCTGCAGACTTCCATAGTGTTTTTCTACCACGGTAGGTTTAAGGTAAGCAAAAAATATGGACTCTTCATGTATTCAAAAAATGTAAATTGGATACTTTTATTGTACATAATAATCCTAGATGTCATTGCGCATTTTTTATGATGTATAAGTTTTATGAGCGAATGTGTAAAATTGCGTTATGTAAAATACCATTTTCATAGGCGAAAAAAATTTACTGTTTATAAGATTTTAAATTAACAATAAAAACACAATGGCAATAAAACTACAACTACAAGAGATGAAATGTTCTTTATATAAATATAAAACGGTATTCAACAAGTTCGAATATTTATTAAAAAATAGTTATATTTTCGCATGAAGCATTGTAGTTTTATATGAATTTTGGTAAATATATTGCATATGAAATACAAAAATATAAATGTGTAACATTTTCATAAGGTTTTGTTTGCAATATACAAATATTTGATAAATAATGTTTTTATGTTGAAATATAAATGACACAAATTTATGATTTTAATTTAGTGTCATATTATTTACTTGCTACTCGTGGCCATGAATCATATTTGTCAATACTCATATCAAAAAGTTCAATAAGTTTTTTTGTGTCATTGAAAATAATTATCTCGATCCACATCTTTCTATATAAATAGATAAAACTAGATAAAGAACTTTTTTAAGTAATTTATAAATACAGATTTCGAAGAATTTTGTTAAGGTTTCTTCCTATCCGTATTTGAACATGATATACTTACTAAAATTTGGTAGATAAATACACAGGTAGTTTTAAAAAAACTGCTGATAATACTGACGGCTTCCATAGGCCTTTATAAAAATTTGAAAAGATGAAACTTTGGCTTGATGGTCAGAGAATAATAGTGGCAAATAAAAATTTAATTTTTCAGATTGTGCATTATTCATTCGTGATGAATGCTGGAGGGGTATCATACGCGTTCTACACCCAGCGAATGTTCGGTTGCAAAGTTGCTGGGTTGGGGCTATATAGGTGGGTGTGTATGTCAGTGTTCCGTTATTCATACGGCGAGTCAAGTTGCGGTACTGGTTAAAATACGGTCTCACGTTGCGCGACTTTGATTAAATGCAACCGAGGTCTTGTTTAATTGCGGAACCCTGTGGCATACACGTGCACGATGCTTCTCGTACTGGCTCGTGTTCGCGTTTGTAGTCAATCTTCTATCTCACACGGTTCGTGCTAGTAAAACTCAAGCATTGCTATTTTACGTCACACGGAACGATGCGTCAGATCAAATTGTTTAATAAGAACAATGGACATTTTATGTTATACACTGTAATGAAACATCTTCTCACTCAGTTGCCTACAGAGAAACATAAAGTTTTATCTGTAAACATTTCAGACATACATAATACTGCTACAGGTAACAATGAATCGTAAACGTTGATATTATTATATACACTGTATTATAATACAGTAACAAAGTGTACAATGTTACCATCTACAGACATATTTATACGTATTAGTTTATTTTATCTCCAGAATAACTAATATCATTATTGTTGCAATGTTTATTTTACACTATTTATCTCATAAAAGTAATATTTTTCATGTAACAACACAGAACAGAGATATGTTTTTTTAACTACAAAGCAACTTGCATATACGTTATCTGAAAGAAAATATAGTTGTATTGGAATTAAATTCCTAAAACATTAATGATTCTTTTCTACAACATTTTTGCTATCAACTAGTAATTGTTAGCAGCTAACTAAATAAAAAACTTGAAGACTTTAGAACTTAATGAGTAAAAAAACTTTCAAAACAAAAACTTTTTCCTTGCCATGACACTCCAGAAGTTATGTTCTAGAATTTACATATAAAAAGAATAAAAACTCTAATTGATTTTACAATTGATTTAAGTGCAAAAGCTGCTTGTGACATGTGAAAATCTATGAATTATTTAATAATGACCATGCTAAGAACATATATGGAAATAAAACATTACAATTCTCTGAATAAAAAAGAAATATTTTTAATTTAAAAATACCATTTTATATTTGTATATTTATTTTATAAATAAATAAGCTTTTTTGTGTGTTCTCATATTTTATTTTTATCATATCGAAAAATATATATTCTTTTATTTGTCTGAATTTCATGATTTGAAAACCGTTGTGGATAAATAGAACACACTGGCTCTATATTTCCAGCCCAGTAAAATGGCTGAAGGAGATCTTATTGTTCCCTTTTAACAAAGCAGAGTGTCAGTTATTATTGCCAGACTTTACTGTAAGTTGAGTGACCGTTTGGTGTTAAGCATAATGACCAATCATAATTCTTCCATACATGATACAACAGTCAGCTTCCAATAACAGACTTACATAGAAACTCTGTCTGAATTTCTAAAATACACACTTGTAAGATAACTGTACTCATAACGTATCATTAATGCAAATGAATAGATTGAAACTCTTTCGAAATATATAACGTGTAAAGCTATCTCCTAATCTGACACTTGAATATTACATAAAAAAACTTTTGATGAGACTGTATGTTTCTTCCTAATATGAATACATTAATCTTAATAGGAATCTAATAAGACTTTTATAATTTCCTTTTTTTTTGCTTGAACTTCTCAACTAACAAAGTACAGTAGGTATATTTTAGATGATCTAAAGACTTTAGCAATAAGATTCCCTGATTCAAATATGCAAATTCGTATGTAAATGGTTATCAGTTTGTAATCTGTATATACAATGTAATTAACAAGAGAATGTATGCAAAACAAATCCTACGAAAATTTGTTTTGGGGTGAAGCACAAAAACTATTTGAACATCCAAAGCAATGCTATCAGTGTAATTCATGTTTTGCTTTATCACGGGCCATATATTCATGTTTTATATACGTAGAGCGAACGGTGGTGTTTTGCATACACCCACAGTTTCACGAAACACTGTATGTAAATGTACTTAATAAAACTATAACCACACGCTATATCATATAGAGCGATATTTATGACACAGAATCGCAGTTTTGTAAGATGTATTTTTACATGTATGCGAATAATTTCACAAATATATCTACCGTCATATATCACTGTGTTATATTCAGTGTTTTGCGCTGCAAGTGATTCTGTATGTATTTACAGGAAATTCTAGTAACAGTACAAAGTTGTGTCGTTGTAACTAATAAATGAACGTCAAGCAAGCATGATCCTGAAGAACAATGTACAACACGATGCAGTAGAGTAAATGCCACTGTAAAACACTAGTCGTTAACTGTATCAAGATAATTGTGTGGTAAGTGGCCGCGCTTGTTTCTCACATTGTATAATTGAATTTCAACCGCACTGAAGAATGATGCTCGTTTCAGATAGCACTTACTTAATGGAAATGTTCAACAGAAGAACATATTGTTTTTCTTGGCATTCAGCCACGCACACGTTACAGGAAAGCCAGTTGTACATTTTATGGTAATTTCACCATCTTCTCCTCATAATCGTAATAGAATTCCCAGCACGATGTACCTTATATTTCTCTCATAATCATTTACAAACAACCGGTTGACGTCGGTACCAACTGTACACAGACTTCTGACAGTTAAGACAGATTTGATTCTAATTTCCTTGTTCTACGTGCCATATGCAGTACATCTGGTTTCAAATTCTATAAATACTAGTTCTAAAATTACTCATCGGATACCAATCATTGAATTCATACTGTCACGAAGGAATGCATAGGATAAGAATGAGTTTATTAAAGGTTAGGTTTTTTTTATCTCGTCGGACTGCTGACGGTACTCTCCACAAAGCTATCGTGATTTCCACCGCTCGATGGAGGCAGGTATGAAATGTATTCGTTGTGTTATGCGAGTCTTCATACAAAGACATTCCCTAACCAGACTTCTCTACATAAATGTCCGCTGCCAATGTTCTGGCATCCAGACACAGAACGGACCTACGTCACAATGCAGAGGCGACCGCATAATAACACTACAAAGCATAATATATACATGTACATACATGAGTTTAGTGTAGTTGTCAATGCAAACACATCATTATTTCATTGCTACACTAACATTCACACTGAAATAGATTCAGATTCAGTTTAAAACTAATAAATAATTACTCACAAAACTAATTTTTTATTCTATCAACAGCACGAAATTATATTAATGAATGCTTTGGGAATGATAGCTCGGTAATTACACATGCCGTATAACGGGTAATCAATGAAGTGATATAGTATCCGGTCGACCTATTTATAGATCAGTGTAATAAATACATCAATATCCATTGAGTCATAAATAAAACGAGAGAAATTGCAATGTTAAGTGGCATTTACTCTGCTGCTGCTGCTGCTGGAAAAAATAAACAACTGCATGAATATGCGCGAATTGCATTGGATGGTACCGCCTCGTACGTCCAGTGCCGGTGTCAAATTGAAAGTGTTGTGTAGCCTGTAGCGTAAAATACCGCGTGAGACCTAGCCTATAATACTTTTCCCAGAGACAGCGTGGCGGCGTTGTGAGCAGTCGGCCACTACCCTGATAGTTCCTGCCACACCTACACTAGTGCGCATATATCTGTATGTCTATGCCATTATATCACAAGATAATTCAATTGATATCGCCAAGTTTCAAGTTACATACATGCATGTACCAGTTCAGCTCCATTTCAATAATATATTTACCGATTTATTTACATTAATAATAAAGTAATGCTCGAGAGAATTTGGAAAAATATTTCATCATAATTTGCATATACTATTGTTCTATTTCTCATGTTTCCATAAGCATTATGGAGAAAAGTAAATAAGGTTCAGTTTTGTATACTTGCAAAGTGAGTTAGTAATTTATGAGACATCCACATATAGAATCACTATCTGCTTAATAAACACAAGGAACCCTTTGCTTATTTTCGACACAATTATCATTATTAAGGGAGAACATTTCCAGCACGGACTGAAATTAAATCATTTTACGCATGCGCAGTAAGATAAATGGATTATATTGTTTAAAGTTGCGTGGCAAGGAAACATTCGGAGGTTTGCCCGGACTAAAAATTTATGGTACATGCATAAAATATAGTTTCGTCTCGTCATGTACCTAGTAATGTCGCAGAACTAATGACAAATCTTTTTAAAAATACATTTCTATTCTAGTCAGCATTCAAATATGTAATTATGTTTCAATAGTTTCATTGAAATTTATAATTTACAATATGCTGTTTTCAATTTGTAACAACATATTATTATATATTGACGTATATTATTAGTGTTGTACATAAACACATTATATAAAAATTATATAGTATTGTCATGACGATCATTAATTATTACTGCTAATGATAATTACATTTATATTGTTCTTAAAATATTCTAAACCACATGAATGAATAAAATAGATACACTGCTGCAGTTACATGTATATTAAATATCATGATTAATCGTAAAATAATTACTAGTATTAACGTGGCCTAATTAATCAACATATTACATATTTCTGAAAGTAATAAAATAGTATTTTATTACTTTTAAAAAAAATTTTGTTTTATAGTTTATGTAGGAGAAATGTTACTTATTAATTGTCATCGTAGGTAATTCTTGGAATAAATATTTACTAGCAAACGAGACAATTAAAAACCAAAAAGACATGAATTATTAAATACCAGGAAGTGTTATCATAGAATCATGAAACCGGTATATAGTGAATTGGAAAAACAAACAAAGCAATATAATTGCAAACATAAATACGAAGTAGATAACATAATTCATAGGGCCGCATGAAATCGTTAAACATCGAGCACTGTGTATCTTACCCTATATTGTATACGTGAGAAGTGACATTCTATATGGAAAAAAGTTTAGTTGCAAGTAACGCATTCTGAAATCGAATCGTGCGGCAGATTGCAGGCTTTACATAATTAATTGTTCATAGGAAACAATCGATAGACGTCCGCTTTTCCCGGAAATCTGTCGACAGCGGCGCCACCACCATAAGAACAGTAGCCTACGACCGTAATTAATTTTAATGTCTGTGGATTTCTTTCCAAGTCAGCCTCTTCTTTTTGCCGAACGCCGTTTTATCACAGTTTAACTTTAAAAGAATGATGTATGGACTTTCAGAAGAAAGCCAATCGAAAAACAATTAATTCCAATTACAAGAATTCCTTAAATTTCCAAAAGCACAAGCAACGGTCAAATTAAACAAAAAAAAAAATATCCAGACTGAAGCATCTGAAAATTGTTCAAATATCTAAGAGATTCAAATGAACAGCAGTAAAATCTAACTTCTTTAAATCCATGCAAAAAACCTTCTAAACCTTCTAAGTACTCGTAAATGCTTATCAAAGAATTAATACTAACATTTACAATTATTTGTCAGTCATATATATTGTTCTATATATTTTTCTGTACAATTGTTGTATTAACTAACGTACACGATGCAATAGTTTTGATTAATGCATCTCTGCTAATCAGTAACAAATATTTGCTCTGGCGCGTCACAGCTATAATGCAATGATATGTTGACAATCAATTCCAAAATGCCATGGAATGCAATATAAGACAGACAAGTGTTGATAAACTTAAATCACGTGACGGAATTCACTGACCGTTGATGTACAAACTCCATACTGCTGAACAGTTATACAAGACAATTGAAATCAATTTCTGATAAGTACACCATCATCAGCCGTGGATAGCACGAGAATCATATCTGTGGCTTGCTGAATAGAAAATTACACAATGTGTGTTGTGTAGAGCAAGATGTATTGTTTGATGTATTTAGTGTAACAATCATTATTCAACAAAGGCTTGTCTTGTTAAGTCATTTATCATTCGGATTGTATATAGTAATGACTCGCGTAAGATTCCTTAATGTTTCAAACTGTTCAAGCGATACATAATTATAGTCCGAAAATGACCTCATGTATCCCAATCATACAAAAATAAATACACATGAGAAATTGTCAGAATTTTTCTTCTCATCATAGAAGCAAACCAATTATACACGAACAAGGCAATTTTTTCACTAATTCATACGAAAAAAGGATAAAATATCCAATAAATGGTTATCAGAACAAGTACTTATCTAAAAACAATTAAATTATATATATAGAATGTTTGTAATTTTATGTATACATATTTGATATGACACTAACTAGTAGAACGGAAAACGATAATCAAAGTTACGACAAATACTATCAGAGAGTTCTTAGTCACACGCACGTACAGTGACTAATAAAGCAAATGCGTACTCAATTCTCAATTACTGAACGAATCATACAGGGAAATAACTCATACCAAACTACTGGCGCCGATAAACTTACTTTATATAAGGAAATAAACTCACAAACATTCACTACATCGGCAGAAACTGAATAGTTGAGTCATCACGTGATATTTAATTGGCATACGCACATTTATGGAAATATAGTGAAGTAGAAATCAAGGTTCTATACTTGTACATCGTTACAATTAAGTTGATTTCTCATCCTTGCATTATGCATAGAATGCCTGAAGGTGAACCTGTTCATTTAATTATATAAAATGTACACAACATTGCCGAGAGACTATATTAAAAACATGATAGATCATTTATAATTCAAAATAATAATTAACATCACCCTCAGTAAATGCTGGTGGTGTCTGTTTTATATACAATATTTTATTTTTTACTATAATTCAACGATGTACATTTAAGAAACAAGTACCCTGTACTGATACCGCAGTTTAACTAACAACAGTTTTTAGTAACAGTATCCGTCATAAATGTAAGTCTGCGACAAGCCGTGTACTGTATGAAATGGTAGTAAGACCGCAATGTCGCTGCGATCACAACGCCGCTGACGGAGGAAAATGGAACACCCGTAGAGGAAAGTTTCGAGCGCCATGGGTAAGTAAATATTTGACGTCCCAGACATACCCTGTATGCAAAGAGCATACATTCAGCTTGCGTGCTATACATGAACATAGTTATACAAAAGGGTGGACGCCGTGTATGTGTGGTGACGCGGTAGTTACAGGCCTTGGCGTCTATGCGACGTCCTTCCGTGAGCAGGAACAGTGGTAAGAACTTATCACGACGCATACAACCGACACCGAACATGAAAAGGATCAATCCATGTACTACAGGCCTGTGAAAAGGTCAAGGACACCCGCGACCGTAATTGGAAAAGCGTATTTTAATTTAAAAAGAAAATAAAGAACACAGAGAAACCGTGGATTTGTATTAAAATATTTACCAAACCAATAAACACACATTGTGGTTTTCATTTCCTTTTTAACCAGTCCAATTATGAGTGACAACCGGAAATGATATTTTACTGAAAATATATGGACATAGTTATACTACCGGTATTGGCCTTGACCTGAAAATTATATATACATTATGTTTTTATTACCTAAAGGCGAATAAAAGTTTAGATACGAATTTAAACAATAATATTCGTTTAATGTTCCATAAAAACTGTGGAAAAAATGCTTACAATAAACGTGTACGTACAATAATAAACTCGTCCAAATTATATCAAGGTGGAATATTTGAAGCATACATTAATAAAGCTGCAGGAAATATTAGGGCGATGATTAAATCGACTCTGATAAAGAACTTTTTAATTCCGTTTTATTAATGTCGCTTTACGTGTAAATTTATGTAAAATACTGTTGACTATGAAATAAAAGAATAAAAATTTACCTCAAAGAAAAATGTGATGTTAAATAAACAACTATACTAGGAAAAAAAATATAATGAAATTATATTCTGCAACAAAATATTGGAAAGAATCCAACCAGCATACAATTTAGTACATTCTGTATTACACTGTACATGAGAGTAATACAGGAACATACCTGCATCACATGCTCTACGAAATGTCTTACACTGTCAGTGGGGAAATAATTATTAGACTTTCACGGAGTGGTGAAGACGACAAGTAATTGACATACCCCTAACAACATATCTAATATAAAATTAAGACTTGACAAAACCGCTCCGCAAACAATTGGTAATGTGGAATTAGTCGATTTACCGGTGTTTGTGTGTGTGAGAATGTTCTTACAAAGGACTAGTAACCTTTTCAACAGTACGTATGAAATGTAGTCGAGGACGAGGATTATACGATGCAGGTTTAAGATAATTATGTTCGTGGATGTGCTTAATTGGAAACGCAAAGTTAGAAGAAGACACAGGAAGTTACAAAGTTGCTTGTTTCGTACAGCGGGAATATTAAACATTAATTAACATATAAAACATGCAAGCTTGATAACGGGCCAGATTATGTCCTTACTTACACTGTACTCTAAACACAGAACTAACAGACCAAACTAGTGATAATTTATTCAAAACTGTCACAACAAAAAACCCTGTACGGATATTCTCTGTATACGTACATTACCGTTATATATGTACATTTTAAATACAATTTGTTCAAAATAATTAATGATAAAATAATAGAATTATTAAAATATTTTGTCATGACATGGATATAAAATAATAATCGTATTATAAACTCTGATTAAATACGAGAACGTTAAATTGATATTTAACTATATTAACGTGCAGAGATTATATTAACCTATATACAGCAGCACGATGCTACGATATATAAGGATTAGAATGAAGCCAAAATGTTAGTAAATTCTTGCAAGAAACTACATGCGATGTTTCATATTTCACGTTACTACGTTTATTAGAGAACCTATAATATTTACGATATACATATATGAAGTACATACATATAATGTATTTGGTTTTATTCGGTTCACTCTAAATTAATATGTACTATATGATGGTAGATATAAAGACAGATAGTTACATACACATTCCCAGAGTGGAGTTGAATTCCTGCGGCATTAGAGATATAATTCCTGACCGTACACTAGTTATGCGAATAGAACATTACATGTTAAAACAGCTCTATTTCGTATTTATGCCGGTGGAATTTCATGAAATGCAATGTTATGAAGTAACTGTAGAATGCCGTGTAGGAACTTTATTGTACGTTCTAGATGCGGCGCGATATTGTGAGCGAAATAGCAAAATATCTTTAGGATTGTACAAAATATTTAACAGACGGAGGAGGTATGCTGAGATGTATTAAAACCGCACCTACACTTATATGTATATATGGAATTTACAACGAGAATAAGAATTCATACGTTCTGCATATATAAATGGCAATTCAAATTCCGAATACCTCTTACATTCATGTTCAATATATTCAATTATACCGTGTATATAACAAGATTATTATTGTATATATTACATTGTAATATATCCAATAATATTCATATGTTCAGACAATTGTAAATATGCTAAGTAAAGTAACAGATAACGGAGTCTTCTTCTTAGAAACTACATATATGTCTATTGTTTGTTATAACATCATGTATTATTAGTAAATAGACCAGATAAGGACATTTGTAGTTCGTCTGATGTCGGGATTACCCATTTGAAGTAAATAATTGAATAAAGAAACTATCAGTGATGGCAGAATACATATTTAGTTAAAATTAGATATACAATCTTTCCTATAATTATTTTTGATATTAATATTGAACGGATATATAAAAAGTCAAGCAAGTTCAAGTTCGTCTTGCCTATCAATATCCATTTATTGCGAATGGAGGATAAAACAGAGCGACAAAAACTATCCCTAACCATAATAAATGGAATACTAGCGATACATACATTGTACTAGACTATCCATCAACCTTAACTATGTGGACTTGGACGATCAAAAGAACCAAATGGAAGTAAATAATGCATAAAATGAAGCAAGCACGAAGTGAAATATTACAAACGCTAACGCATCCTCCATATACGAAAAACAAACAAACAAATGTATAGCCTTTATTTACGTACAACTGTGTTGTGAAAAAAACTAATGCTACAAATCGTGACAACACTGAAATACCATCCATACATGTTATGCACACGACCGTACTTGCCTGATTATAAACAAAAATTTACATTTTTATTTAGCTAGATAGTTAAAATTTAATTTTTTAATTCTATTTTAAAATCAATATTGATTAAAGTTTAATTTTAATTAAAATAAATGTTACAGAGTTTCTGGGAAACTCGTGATTTTTTTTATAAAAATTTATAGACTGAAGTTGAAAAGAAACTTTAATGTAATTCATATAGTTTCGAACTCGTTTGAAATCTGAATAATCGTACTGATTGAACTGTGCCCGCAGGTTGAGAATTAAATTTTGATGAAAAACAAAAGTCAAATACAAATATAATAGTTAAGTCCTGGGGAAATAAATAACTCTGGCGGAATAACTACACAACTACAATTCCCACATGTACATAATCAAGTTATTAACAAGCACATATGAATTGAAATTTCTAGTTACGATTTAAATTTAATCAGTGAATATCAGAGATGGTTTTTACAAAATTTATCATATAACTTACAAATTCAAAACATAATAGTAACCTAATTAATTATGAACATTGAAAATGATCCAAGTTTCTCAAATTATTCATAAGATTGAACATTTTATTTTTTGTAACATTGTTGTATATGGATACAAAATAAGTACACGGTTCTATATAGTCCGACCCTGTTCCGTAAATGATCAAAGTTGGACTGAATGTGCATCGTCGATACTACGTTTGCAATATTTATGTATAATGTAATTACGATAAAGTCCTATTTGCATGAAAAGCGACACGGACACGAAATGTTCCATATTCACAATTCCGATAGGAACATTACCAAATACAGAAAAAAACAAACAAAACTGAATCATTCTTCCACCGATATGTAGATACTTCAATGAGAATTGATGTAAAACAAAATGCAATTTCTGTAAAATGTAGCAAATGTATAATATACAAACACTAATGTTAATATATTGTAAATATAGATTTTAACATTTAGTGCACACTCAAAAGTTGCAAATGTATTTGTCATGTTCCCTTTTAAAAGCTTTTTCAACTACTTTATCAAAAAATTAAAAGATTTTAATGAAAACTATAATTTTTCCGTCAAAAAGTTAATAGCTCTTATAAATACCAGAGTGCGTAGGAAAGATTAATTTTATTTTCGATTTTAACCAAACACGCACAGGCATAGATGAAATATACGCTGTCATAAGCAGCGTTTTTCGTTTCCCCTGCAAAATTTTAACCCTCTTGAAGTAAACAGACACGCGAAAGTGTCCGGCACTGGTGCTGACCGCACGGGTGTCGGGCGTCGCTCGTATGACGTATAGCTTTTCATCCAAAAAAAAAAGAAAATTCCGTTGGTCATAAAACATTAAAGTCCTTTCACGTGCTATATTTAATGTCTTCCGCCATGCGACAGGCGCGAGTAATCAAATAAAGAAGTGGACTCAACGTAGAAAAAAAAAACAAAAGAACACACTCCAAGCTTTTGCAACGAAGTCAAACGCAAAAATATGACGGGAATTCATTTCGCTTTTATATGTGTATGTTTCTCGGTAAATAATGATTAAGTGAATGCATGGTCATTATAAAAAACTGCCACGTTATGCTGGTGCTTCGGTAACAATATTCAAATAACTATTTCCTTGTACAGCGTGATATGCGAATATAAATATTTCATCATTAATCATACCCATACTACGCAGCATGAAACTACAAGAATATACTCACTTATCACCTTTCACTAGTAATTTGTATAATTAGTAATTATCATTAATATCTCTCATCTATCATTTCTGTTTTGACATTCCTTCCATACATTTACAAAGTAATTCCATGAATTACATTACGTATACTTTTAATTTACTAAAAAAAATTATATTTATTTATAAACTAGCGTTTGGACAAACTGTAAGCAAGAATCTGACAACTGATAATCTAAAGTCATGTATTACTTAGATACTGTAATATTTGTTTTTAAATAAACTAATGCAATAGCATTGTGTATATAAAAAATACTAGGTCATGATCCATGGTAAAATATTTCAGTTGCAACGATAATGAAATCGCTTGTTATGTAAACTTATCTATATGTGCTAAAGTAAAACAAAAATTTGCACTTTGGTGTTTATTTGGAACTACCATATATACGATTAGACCGTAGCACAGCGTCAAGTTTTCCACATATTGCAGAAAATTCCATTTGTCTTAATTTCGCAGTGCACGCTATGCTTCGTTCATTCATTCATTCTGTGGAAAAGCAATTTATCATGGATGTCACACACTCTAAACTTCCCGGACACGTACTGCAGGTAGTTGAACACCTGGTGAAGTGGAGTGAAGGCCATTTGCTCCAGTTCTAAACCACTACTTGTAACTGGGTCAGAAAAATGTTCCAACATAATATTGGTCTTAGAAAAGTGAACCAATATGTATGGGACAAGCTTTATTCAAATCTAGCTACGAGTATAAGTTTCTTTTATAATTCACAGCAGACTCTGTAGATACACAATGATGCGCCGTTTGAAATGAGTAAATGCAATTCGTTATTAAATACTGTAGCTTTGTAACAGACGGACTACACTCACAAAGCACTGCTTTGAGTTTGTCAATTTTAATTAAGATGTGTGTACAGATAATGTTGCATCACAAGGAGAAATTCGACTTCGTTCAGTCAACACTCAGTCTGTTATGAATATGAGTTTTGATTAAATGTTTTAACACAAATATAAAATATCTTAGCTAGTGAATTTTCAACAAAGTAATATTATTATTTATAACATTCGTAACAAAGCATAAATATACATACGACAATTTTAAAAGTGAATTGAAATGCTCAAAATAAATACATATATCAAAGATGATAATAAAACAAATGATTAAAATCTGGAAAATTGTATTTTGTAAATATAATCAAAGGGAACTCTATTCCCCGTGGACGACCCCAGTAATTCGGATGGATAACTTCAGAACGTAACGTAAAGCTCTCTCTTATATTAATGCGCTACACTAATTATTCCGAATTGTATACAAAGAAAATCAAGCAAAATTTCCAGAAGATATCTTAGCTTTCGTCTCGCCAAAAGAACATCTCAATCTTTTTCTAACAACGAACAAACAAAAGAATCTACATGACAACTTTAGAGAAAAAAGTGTTTCGTTGCTTGATGAAGAACGGACAAAAAACAGTCGTATTTTTGACAACGAAAATAATCAACAACAATGGCCATTGTTTGTTGACACAAGAACACTGATGGTGTTCTGTTAATGTTTCACACTAAAAATAGATGAATCTTTATTAGACATATGTTTATGTCATAACTTTCTATGGGCGAAAGAAAAAGCAAAATAAAAACATGGAATTCTCCGAGTTAGTTATCCGTAAGCTGCTAGAGTATACATCTGTTTACTTATATAGTAAACAATAATAATCAATGATAGCAATAAATTATACATTCGTTTATTTTATATACCTTCCTTTAAACATATGAAGATAAAATGCTACATTCGATAAGTATAAATACATATTCGTGTATATATTTCAACGGCCAGTATTTACCGGTAAAAATATGATTGAACCACGCATTCCTAACATAGTGTAAACAGACCTGTATTGACATAGATAAAATGCTATATTTAGCATCTGAGCATCGTGAACCGTTAATTATCAGTAAGTAAAAGATAGACATAGAAATGTGGTACATATTAATACACCTACATATATATCTTGCAGTAGAAAACTTTTTGGTTTTATATATTG
>JAGJTL010000104.1:5967422-6021370 GCA_022063505.1 Calosoma granatense | reverse complement strand
ATCGTATAAATCGATAGCATCATAGCATTATAACATGCCGCAATGACCTTCATTAGTAATTCTTAAAGACAAACAATTATAACTAACAATAATTAATTACGTTAATTAGATTAAATGTATGAAGCATATATAGTTTCCTTGAGTTTCAATAAAAATGATATTTATAAATGTATAAAGAGAAAAGTACGACTCAATAAGGATATTTCTGAAGTTTCATGTTCCAATAAAAAGAGTAAAATATAACGTCGCCGTGTATTCAAGATACGAGATTGCAGATTATCATTTTAATTACAACCTTTTATATCTTGAACGAAGAAAGACACCGAGGAAAATTCCTTTATCTACTGGTAATGAAATTGCATTTTTACTCTTTTTATGCGAAGCTTTACACGACAGCAGAAAAGTTTTTCCAGTTTTTCCGTAACAAAACTAAGCGATGTTTTATTTTGTTCTTTCGTACGAATAGAATTGTAGAAATTAATATAATTAACAATTCCTTTATAATAAAATTTGTACTTTTGGACAGTATGACTCTGAAATATAAAAATGTCAGAGCTGTAATAAGTACGTTAAAGTTAAGTGCAGAGTAAATAAGATAAAATAAGTTGCGTTATCTTATCCCAACAGTACGTGGGCTTCGCAAACACAGAGCAGGTGGCAGGATTAGCTATACTCCATGACGAGGAAAAATAGCTGACTACAATTATATTACATAAATGATGTCACATTCCTCAGTGAGTCATCATTTATATTTCACATATTACATATATTTCACATATATTTTGTCACCGACTTATTGTTCATAAGCAAAAATAATAATAATATCTATACTTGCAACGAGACGAAAATAATCTTATACTAAAGTACAGACACTGATATATCATTAAATGGAACGATAAAAATCTAGACCTTAAAATGATTAATGATTTTTCAATTGAATGAAACAATTCAATATATTCCCGGTATTATCAAACATCAAATAAAACGTCAGCTAGTTACGTCAAAACTAAATTGGATTAACAAGTACTCATAATCTTCTGCATTAGTAACTAATATAAAATAACAAGTATGTATCAAATATATGTAAATTTATTCTGCTCAATAAAATTTACTTTACTATAATTACAAAAATAGTAATTCACTTAACTGATTTAATTCTATAACGAAATCTGACATGTTAACAAAATTTGGCGATTACATAATTTATTCGGCATTTGTAATACCGGTGCTTTACGTTACTAATTGATTCATGTGTTAAAAACATTTATACAGTACCTACTATTATATTCAGTAAATGAATACATGTATTTGTTCACATAATTGTTTTACATCAGGTGTTAATACATGACAACAACAAAAAATCACAATCACGACCTACATTCCTAAATACTTTAACGTAAATATAATTCGTATTTCATTTAACTTACTTGGAACAAGAATTCCTAAATGTGTTTAAGTTTGCTGACACTTATATTTTCTTGCATATCCTTATTCTAAAATAAAAATTCACTAGAAGACAACAAAACTAAGTAAAGTATCACTACGTTATGTTAAATATTCACGTCACACAATACTACTTCACTATACGAAGTACAAAGTGCGCGCGCGACCACACTCAGTCACCATATAGAAACGTTTGTGTTACAGTACAGCAATACACTGTGAGAGTTTAGTCATCTAACCGCTTCGGTTGTGAGCTGTTGTATTCGGAGCAAGCCGAGCGCGGTCTTTGTCTGTCAATCAGCGATAGTATTCCTTATTAATCTAGCTGACAATGCTGGCGTTGCCTTTCATGAATCCAGTCTCACTTTTGCTCCTCTTGTAAACAGTATTGTTTGTTACAGTTCACAAGACGGAACATTGAACTTGCAGATGCTCAAATCAACACAATGCCGTTGCTAAGGAAAATGTGTTTACTGTTAAACTAGTGTAAATCTGTTTGAGACTCCAGCACACCAAATCTATCTTATATGCATATTTGTCTTCCATCGTGTTTGCATGGAAAGTTGTGCCAATATTTAACTGATATTTATGTTCTTATTCAAACATGTAACGATATAAATAGTTCTCAGTATTGCCGACATAAATTCCTTGAAGACATTATCGAATTTTTAACCGTTTAAGATGTAACGAAACAATTTCATATTTGTATTGTACACAAATAATTTTCTTTTCAAACATGAAAACTGTACATTATTATCAAATCGATATATGTATTCTCTGTTAATAATTAATAATACAATTTGGTTTACATAACTAACTATACAATAAATCAAATTTCTTAGTACAATGTCTGGAAAGATTGTAATAATACATGTTACACTTAGTAGTTTTCACGTTTATTACAAATTTATGAATCATATGTACGTGTGTTTATACAAGTTTTTAATTCTATGAAATTTTATTTTTTACCTCTACGTATTGTTAGAATCAAATGGAACAATAATGTACCAAGAAATTACTTTTACCATTCATGATAAGGAAAAAATAGAACGCATGTGTATTTGTGGAATCTATTAATAATTATTACTACGGATTAAATACACCACTTCCACTATGATTATAACGTATGACGTCATAAGGAAGGAATATATATTCAAAATTTACAATTTGTATACGTAATACATATTTAATTAATATAATAATATATGTATACAAACCAAATGGGGTTTATTAATCGTTTGTAATTGAAAATACAATTACAATGATCTGTTACTTGAAGTGGGTATAAAATAGTGCAGTTACATTTTCTCTGTAATACAATACATGCATCGTTATGTATATTTAAATGATAGCTGCAATAAGATTTAATATGTGCCCATTTATCATCGGTTCAACTCAACAAAAACAAGGTAATATTACTCACGTTAATTAAACTATTTTCTTTGTTCTATTTTATCAAGATATGCAAATTATTTCCATTTAATTAGTCTGCACATTACATTTCAATACATTTGCACAGGGACAATACGCATTACGGCCCTGTATTTTGACAGTCCCACGTGTATAACTTCCCGTGAAAGCCCCTAGGGCACGTGTCGCCCTACCATTGACAGATGACACAAGGGCAGGCCCAGACAAATTTATGTGAGAATTCGGTGCACATTTAGAGATTCCACAGACATTATTAAAATTTATGACAGAAGTTTAGATAGGCGCATCAGGCCAGCCGAGACCAGATCTCTAAGCGGCAACAAGAACTTTTCAAGTGAAACATTATCTATGTCTTTCATTTTTTTGTGCCTCACAAATAAACAACTAAAATTCATGCTCCATGATAATGTACAGTGATTAATCTGGTTATATTAATAATTAATACTTAAAAGACATGATAAGGACATTTAGGTCGTAACATAATGTATATATCGTTGAGATAGTATTATTTGCAAGTTTTTTTTGTATGTTTAATATTCAATATAAAGTATGTAAATTGATTTAAATAATATGACTTTGTTAATATTTGTCATATGTAGTTGTATATATAAAGGCTATGTAAGCTATAAGCTAGACTTTGCTGATTTATGACTTAGCAAGCGCACCTGAATATACATTTATACTGAAAACCGTAAGCCTCGACAATGAAAACATATGCCACTAACATAATAGTACAACTTACACTAAAACATTATATGAAATGGCCTGACATGTAACGAAATGTACTCTATCTGTGCAAATCATAATATATCTCTATATACATGTTGTGCTATCAATCTCCGTGGTTAACTATAACCAAAATCTGACAAACCCTTTTCGTTGGGGGAGAGAAAACTTTGACCTACTTTCACATAAAACTCACGACCCTGGAGTATATACTGCACGCACGCCGTTACATTTTCTCTGTTATGATTTATACGTCCCAGTAATAATAATATAAAGAACAAGATATGATATAAATTGATGATAGGCGGAAATAAATGCTAACCTGTTAATGTGTCAATGTGTTTATATTTGTCTGAATGACGAACCAGCAAAACAAAGTACTTCGAGTCTCTCTAACAGCTCACCTGGAACAAAGAATAAGATTAAATTAGATATGATTTTGTACATAAATATTATTCAAAAAATTATAACGTACAATTTAAAGGTTATTCTTTATGTACGAGTATATAAGAATATAATTTTATAGTAAATATTAGTGTACATATATGAATACGCATTTCTGGTTAATGGTCGTGGGTTGTCGTAGTAAACAGCAGCACATTAGGGGAGGGGGGGGGGTGCTGATTGTTCTGCAGCTAAACTAACAAGTAATGTGTAGGTAATTTGTCGAGCACACTGATCGCATTAGAGACAGAATTACCCGTCTGCATCGTAATTAGCTTGATTACGGTCCGTAATGAAAGCGATGATCGTACTCTAAACAGCCGCTTCGGTTTTGTTCGGCTGACACTTCGTAATGTCACTTCCGCAATAAACGGACAGATTTCTTTCCTTAATTAAAAAAAAAGTAATTTACTAAACTATAAAGTGATAAAAATTCTAACAGAATTGAAAAGCGAAAGTACCACGAGGAAGAGTAAACGGTTAAATTGATTTAAGAATAAAAAGAAAGTAGATTAGATCAGTTATTACTTGGCACAAAATGGACATAAAATTATATTGTAGACATAAAAAAGTACATTTCATTAAAATCTGATTTTGTATTTAGTAGATGGAGTTTTTTATATGCGTTACGCTTAACTGTAATATGTAACTAAATACTAAATTGATGCATTTTAAATAAATTAAAGTTTCTACTATATTTATGCTAACGCATGATGGTACAGTTTCCTGTCAATAATTCTATTATAGATAAATTTGTCGAGTCGAACTATATACAATATAGTATATGATAGTGTAATGGCGACGTCTGGAATGGGCTATTTTATATGTGCTAAGTTCGCGTAAGTTATCCCCGGGTGGTCACTACGTCCTTATCTAAACCAATATTTACAGCCATAATTCGCTGACAACTGCTACGCTGTAGTGTTATCTTTGTCGACTACATACATGTACATACATACAGATATATCATATTCACTTCGTGGTATTATTGTAAAAAGATACTCTACACGTTTTATAATTAAACGCAATATATCTAAAGTTATATAAACGTTTGCTACAATTTCTAGAATGTCTTGAATAAGAAAAAAACATAATATTGTATATTCTTTAAATGGATATACATAGTTAATGATTAGAAAAAGATTAAAGTAAGTAATATATGGATATTACATGTTTGGAACATAGTGTAATTTATATATAACAACCATACCGAGAATGAACATCTTACACAGGCAAACCTGGTCGGGTGAATAGACAACAAAAACGACATCCTCCTGTCTCCGGCTACCGATAAATGTCAGCATTAGATCTAAAACACTTAGTTAATTATTAAACAGCGGCCATCTCCACGCTATTAGCGAACAATTCCAGCATTGGAAGGATGCATTGTTGCGTGGGTGGCCTGGATCCGTACAGGGTAGCAAGGGAAGTAAAAAACTTCGGCAATTTAGTGGGGATTCATAAAACCGTTGTTCAGCTAATGGGTTTTCTTTGCTCAGTTTGTTTATTAATATAGCCTGTGGACTTGAAGCCAAAAAAAATCTTACTTCGAAAATGTCCCAGCCAAAGTGCTGAAAGTCGTGCAGTTAGGTAAAGCAAAGTCGTTAAAATGTTAAGGTGCCCTAAACTTACCTTACGTTACATTACGTTACGATGTTTGAGGTTTGAAACTAACCGGAGAACTAACCATTGCCATTTTAATACTTAACTGAACACAGAGTCGATAGAGGTTGCACTAGTACTTCTTATTTACATTACGAACTTCATCTATTATTTTGTACTTGCAGAATTGTAGTTCAGACCAGTAAGTTTCACATTGCATTAGTACACATGCATTATAACAGAATAGCTACTACGTACACGATAGTAAAATGTTCTTTTTTGTTTTACATATAATTTATGTAAAAGAGCAATATGTATAATTCAGAGATTTATAAGAATAACCGAGTGTGCTAACATCATTGTGTTTACAGTGTAAACAGACAGAGAAACATAGAAAAATGAAAGCAGCTGAATAGTTAATTTGCATGTTAGATGAATGTGGCTGATTTATTCAGAAGGCGTATGGCACTGACAGGTCTCCGATAGCGCACGGTCAAGTGACGCTCAGTTGACGAGAACTGGAAAAAACAACGTCGGCTACAGTGCAAACGCCTCGCTGATTTGAAAAAAATAACAGGCGTGATGTAAATATATACTTCATTAATATTAATACTGTTTCGGTAACCCGCAAAGAGAACAGGAGAATGCGCACGCGCCATCGTTACTTCTACCGACTTCCGCTGCTAGTATGCTAGCCGCATCCTACCTCGCCCAGCTTCAGCTGGATTTAATGACATTCTTGTTTTAGGAGATAAAGTTTTATCACGGCACGTAAACCACAAGTTTCAAGTTCTTGATTCTCAGACAGATGTTTCCACCACTCTGATTTCATAATTAAGTCCGTCGCCGAAATTATAACACTTCTCTCGGGTGTAAAGTAGAATAAACGAAAACGTTTTTCTTCATTTATTTCGTTCAAAGCCAGTTTTAATTTAACGTACAAAAACATTTATTCGTTAAATGGCGAATAAGGGAACGAACAGTGGCAATGTGGGGGTGAGGGGAGGAGTAGAGAACAGTAATCACTGTGGTACTAAGTAATTGGGATTCACTCAATCTTTCGGATCGGATTTCAAATAGAAATTGAGCTTGAAATTTCATTAAGAACGTTCACGACTCACAAACTTATCTACAAATCGCTCACATTTGTTTAGATGCCTGCTGAAATTCATATCCACGTAACGGAAAGCCTGTCAGAAACAAGGATGAAACATTTCAGTGATTAATTACCAAAAATACTAACCTTCAGCTTCTAAATTTAATCCAAACATTTGTTCCAAATATAACTAATGACCACTCTTTATGGTTATCATATTCGTAACAATACTGACAGACCTTTCCGACACAATGTGTTTGTGTCTGAAGGTAGAATAAATTTTTGGTCTATCTAATCCAAAGTAAGATAAAAATTTCAGGTATTGCGGACGTGTGTAAGTGTACCTACTACGTATGTGAGATTAATGCGAGGAGCTACGCTCGATATCTTCTACAGACGTAGTACCTGCGGTTGACGTCGTGAACGGCCTTATCACCGGGACATCCCACGCTGACTTCTAGCCGTGTCCCCAGGGCGTACTTCGCATCTCGGGCAATTTGTTATGCAGTATATTGGAAGCAGCTATGCGACACACGCGAGAAGAACGTATCAATTCAACAGGCAAGGTTGCCTGATGACGGATACATCGTTGTGCTGCGGTCTAATGGCGGAAACCGGAGCGATAACGAAGGGATCACATCACCACATATGAACCCACCATCATAACTATCCCCAGAGAATCTGGTTCATCTCTGTTAATGTCATAACTCAACACTTACATGGCGATGTGAAGAATTTTATGTAAGTTCGATGGTGACACACACAAAAACCGGTCGTTATGACGGATATTAGACCTAAGGATGTGCAGTATTTCACTTCGTGTTATTGTTACAAAAGTACACTATGTAGAGAACGACGATTGATGACACTTTATGAGGAATACTGCTCCAAGAAACAGATATTCGACATCTGTTCAAAACGATAGTTTTACAAGAAGATTCTATAATACTTTGCCATTTTGTATCAACATTGTTGTAAATAACATTACAACTTCAAATTCAAGTACAGTTTCATTCCTCTGTGATAGAAAAATTACAATTGAGACTACAGACTCGTGATTTGTACATCCACAAAGATCTGATTTGCTTGGTGAACTGAGTTTTAAAGGTCACAGTAGAATTGCGCAAGATATCACGTTTTAATGTTTTACAATTGTTTATTTTCTTAGGTCACGATCTAGTTTGCTCACCTAGCTTGTAGATGTTTAGTCTATAAGCGAGAAAACAACAGCTGCCTTGACTGCTGGCCGTGGGAACATGTACAATACAAAGCCACCATACACCTTATAAAGCGAACAGTTGTCTTAACCCGAGCACACTGGACACTGCTACTGTTTTGTCTGCAATTTTCGTGAAACAAGAACACTCTCTTCGCGAGCGACCCCACATCGGGATTGAGTTGTTTTTGTTAGAAGAAAATAGAAAAAAAATAATTGAAAAAGGAATATGAAGAGATAAGAAAATCTGCTGGCAAACAAAGCAGACTTTGTGCCGTAACATTTGAAAAGAAGTCCAGTATCTTATTCCTGTCTGACACTACAATATATTAAATTTTGAAATCTTGGTGATTTCTTTAGAAACTAAAATACAAATAAATTCAGCGTTAAAACAAGTTATTTCTCTAAGCTTTTTGATAAAATTTCTATAAAAAATCTATATCAATCCGACTTTTACTATATTAAAAGAAGCTTAATAAATTGTATTTGTTATTACAGTTGAACTAAAATCACATAATTTTTACCATATTTTATACAATAGTTGGGGGTGATGCAACCAGCATTACAGCTGAGCGATGCGGGCACGTTGTGGTTCAGACAGATGTTTCGCAAAGTGATCTAGAGCTTGCCGCTCAATCGATTGAGAGGATTTGTGCACAATTGCACTGGATTTATGCGTGGATTGCAATGATCTCGGCAACACCGCAGGCCACTTTTAGGCAGAAACCAAGTTCAATGTGAACATACAATGGATATTACATTAATAAAAACATAATTATAATGTAACCATCTACTAATAGTAATTTTATCTGAATATGTGTGACAGAAAAACATGTAACGCTGCTGAGCTCAATTCATTGGACTTGTTGAGATCTATTCTGATTGGCTACAAACAACATGGTCGTGTTGACATGCGTGACAGGTGTTCTTTACGGCCACTTACAACTATTGCTCCCCCACTACACATCAATTCAGGCGTAGGACGCTGTCCAGATTTTGATGTTTCCATTTCCTGCTAACGCGAACACAAGAGCCACCAGTGCTACTAGGGATTATGGAGAGTGCACAGGACTGTTTGTTTCCTAGTCTATTATTAAAATAGCCTAGTAGTAAGTTATCCTGAACGCACGACATATGTGAAGTACTGCTGCCATCAGTGATACGTATCTGTACAAGCAGAGCGGGGCTGCAGGATTCAACGGTTTGTTGAACAGAATGCGTTGAAAATGGGGTATTGTTTCATTAAAATGCATTGCTTCTTTACGAGGCCTGAATAATGAATGCGTCTAATGTTTTCACCAGCTACGAACCTGCCTCATTCATTCCGCCAACATTAATCTAACTTTGTTTGTACGATATTAAAGAATGGGCTGACGGTAAGCGCGTTGTTTCTGACTTACAACACCATTGCATTGTGCTAGAAATAGAAGTAAACGTAACCGCTTCCTACAAAACGGAAGCTGAAACCACGAATGCATAACAGCAGCACTAGTACTGCAGTGCAGCAGTCTCTTGCTCTCCTAACAGAACAGATTAAAAATGTAAAGGATGCTAGACTAGTTTCATAACTCTCAACGTTCCCTATTTAATATTCTTCGCACAGAATAAGATATTTCGAACAAGGTACTGCACAGTCAATTCCACTGTTCTACTGCCCAAATCCACAACCAAGTCCGACTGAATTTTAATTAACTCGAAAATTATAAAGTTCGTAAAACACAATGTGCATTAAATTACACAGAAATATTAATTTATAGCAAAATGAACAATACACTAGTTGAATTTACCAGCAACAAATATAGAAGAGATTTACTCGGGCGACTACATTCATAATATTTACAGTGTACACTTCCTAATCAGTCGCATAATACTACCTACAGTATGTATTTAATTAAACAAACTAGCTGTTCGCTTGTTTTTATAAAATAAACAGAAGTACGGTGCAAATAAATTTGTAAAATACGTAGTTCTATTCTAATCCTATTGTGTAATCCAGCCAGCTTTTATATGTATATGCATTGCTGAAACTGTATTTGAGAAGTTAATATTCCTAAGTATATATTCAAATACATTTCAATGCAACATATGAATATATGTATAATGTGAAAAGGAATATACCATGTTGATTACTTACTGAAATGAAATACAGCTTACTAAATTACATATTTCAGTTACCAGTTATTATTTTTGAACATTTTAAATGCTACCTATTCGAATGTATGTGCATGTGAAATTAATGAAGGCTTCTTTTATTTGCATTCATTTAATAAAACAATTTCTAACTATATTATAAACTCCACATAAAACACATGGGAAAAAATGTCAGTCAACTTTTTTAAACCCTCGCCCGAGTGTCGGAAATATTAATACATCCAAAATATCCATGAGAGCACAAAAAACTAGAGGACGATATTCCGGCCGCATATTGTTCCGTGAAGCACCCGTCCAGGCGCGTCCCTACGTTTCGCCACGTAATCAAGGAGCCGGACGTCGCGTCACCGCACCGCACTGTTGCACAACCAGCAAACGAAATATATATTTTTTACAAGCGTGTGCCAAACCAAGCTGTGCACTCCGATAACAGCTGTGGATATTTTTTGTGCTGAGATCACCGTGCCAGTAGATGAGATACGGGCGTCACGTGACGTTGTACAGACTAAAGGACATCACCACTAACTCACCGATCGGATACACACTGGTGACGAATCAGGATAAGGGCTGAGTGAACGAGAGGAGTATAGATGAGGAACGGGCAATAGGGTAGTCAGTCTATTCGAATTCGAAACGGCCACCGATGCACTCAACAACCAACGTAAAACGAGTTCCAATTCCACGGACAAATTGGTTTATTTGGAGTTTCTCTGGGATGTGCTGACGAGAGTACGGTCATTGTGCTCTTAATTACTTATTTTGTGTATATTCGTCGTAACTTAACGACATTAACTTAAATACAATGGAAATAGGTACTTCATTATAAGAACCGTAAGAAAAAAAGGTAGAACATTTCAGAGTATTTCAGAAGTCAAATGCGAAGCACAGACATGTTACGTTGTTTAAATACATACAGTGAGTAAATAATGCAAGTATAAAATCTAGTACTGGTTAGAATTTGTCTATTTGTATATTTTACGTTATGTACATACAGGTAAATACATAGGTAAACATAAATGTTGAGGAATAATAGCGAAAAGCAGAGAACAGCGGAAAAGACGCCCGATGGGTGAATGAAGTGTATAATAATATGGAGCGTGCGAATAAGCAGACAGGAGCGACGCTACCGACGCCGGTATCATTTCGATGTGAAAGGTTTTATGATGCCTTCGGGCACCGTTCCAGTTTTATCGGAACACACATTACGCTATTTGTATACACGGGACATGGCCCGCTGTTTCGTAATGGATGTTATGTTATTAAAGTGCTCCGTTCTATCAAGTAATTACGTACCTTGTGCACTCCGGCCCTTAGCTCAGCTATACAGATGTCTACTGCCCTTATCTGATCGACTGTACATAAGATATATACATATAGCTGCATATTTCTTACATACATTATTATAAACTAAGCACAAGTTAGAAATATTATTTTGTTCATCAATCTCTTTAACATTACAATAAGGAAACAGTAAGGCAATAAGGCAATATTGCTTTATGAAATATTCTTTGAATTTCAAAGTTAATCATTGAAAATATCGCGTGTCCAATCTGTACGTCCTCTGTGTGTAACATACGGAGGCAGAATTCAGGGTACATTGTTACTTGTAGGGTCAAAGGGCAGAGATACATCAAAGAACTCCATTACGGAAGAGAAGCTGGCTCTGGGTTCAGCGTCGACCCAAAGCGAGACCCGAACAATCACTATACTCTGAAATATTCAGAGATTGTTGGTGGCGTTACTGTCGGGAACTGCATACAGTGTACCAAGTACATACAACCGATACAAGATGCTATATTTCAGGGTGGGTACTGTATTCTTCCAACCGTTTATTGTTATGTTAAAATATAGGTTGATATCTCAGTCGCCCTTCTTGTACAGCAGATTGTTGCCGTGCATAACAAGAAAGACGCAATTGATTTACTATAATTTATACGAGGGGTATGCGATAAACTTCAAAAAATATATAGAGCGAAAAGAATCTGTAAGATATATAGGTTGAACGTTAAATCCTGGTCGAAAGTCAATTGCATGGTGAACCTTATCTGTCTCAATATTGATTCTATGACACGCTGTGCACTGATGCATTAAATACTACATAAATTATACACGGTCAACGTAATCTCCTGCTTGGAGCAACGCTTGTTCGTTAAATAATTTGGTAGTTTGCATCCATTTATGTATGTTTGCTGCGGACATGTCTGTCTGATAGTTGAGCTCATTGGGGAACGTTTCTTGTTCCAGCATGTAAGAAAATGAGCAAATTAAGGTAAACTGTGCGTAAGCATGTGATTTGCTTATGCGAGTAATGCTGCGTGGCGCGACATCCGTCTGACGACACAATAGCGTGTAATTCAAGACCATGTTAAGATGCGTAGCATCCACAAGTAATCTCCAGTTGCCGCAGGGTAGTGTCAAGGTCACTGTAGCAGTGAAGAGGAGCGAATATCTTCACTCTTGCTCCCTGGGGATACCCGACTGATGTATGAACGAGAAAACTTGGCAAAAGCTTACATTGCTGCTCCCTGGCACATTCATCTTAGCAGCATCTTCACTCGGCTAATTGGTGGCCCGAAGCGATTCACCATACAGGATTATGAGATGCTCTTATTACACAGCTTCATAATTTTTCTGTGCGCCTTTACACTTGGAGCTGCTTTGATTACACTTTCTTTATATTTATATTGAAAAGTCACCGTTACTGGACAAAGAGTGTCTCTAATTATAAGCTATAATAAACTCTACTAACATACTCGGGATTCTGAAAATGTACATAACATTCACAATGGGAATATTACATATACTTATTAGTAACAATATGTTACCAAACTATTAAACATGGAGGAGAAGACTAATTATTTGATAGCAGAGAAAGTTTCTCTACACTGTAAAGGTGGAACGGACTGGGAAATAAATTAGTGTTTTATAAAAAATTCACCGGTTTCTCACATAAATAACGTGTCTTGGACAAGCTGCATGTAGTCACATTTTTCATAAGGCGGAACACACTGTAGAACATGGTCCGTATAATTAGTTAAACAACAGACGCTGAAATAGTTAACTGTTCCCTTCAGGCGACGTCTAGTGGCGCCGTCCATCTTATTAAGTGATGAAAAGAGCCCCGTAATGACGACGTTGGCGACACGTGAAACACTTAAATCGAAATAAAACTAGCGCACCGTTCAGACCAATGCAATATTCATTCTCACGAAACCACTTCTTTCTCATTTGCATTATTGACAATATGTACTAACGCTTTAGTTTTTCTACATCTACTACGTCGCATTTAGTTTAGAATAAATGCAGAATATTTCATACATACATTGTGGTCCCATAGTTTAGTTGACTGTTTCCATATTCCGTTTATTTATTTACTTGAGAAATGAGATATACATGTGTATTCGGACATACGCTAATAACTCTCACACATGCTGCAAATGGTTAGAGACCAATTGCAAATCCACCGCAGAGCTCAGGTGACCAGAATCCAGCACCGTAACAAAGCCTCATATGCAAGATAAATGGCCTTATTAAAACCATAGTCTCATCTGTGTACAGAACCGGTTATTACCAGTACACGAAGGGTTTGTTGGCTGGCAAGTCAAAGAACCAGTGTTTCACTGCAGGCAACATACGTCACAGTCTATTAAAGGTGAGTAGGCGTGGATACAGCCTACACGGAGCACTGGACATGCAGGTCATAGCCGGTTATTGAAACGGAACTTTTAACAGAAAATACTTGTTGCAAATGTGTATACATACATAGGTACACAAACTACACTGTAAAATATGGAATCAAAGTGTACCCCATAGCTTACGTGTCCAGACAAATAAATATTGAATATTTTCTGCTCTTTGATTCTTGGATAAGTTGAACAGGATCCAATTAATGCTATGTCCGATATCTAGAGAATTTAATATTTTTCAGTAATAGCCTAGTAGATTGCAAGTTTGTAATAGAATTCACATCATTTTCATTATTGACTTGGGAAAATGTATTTATCACAATTTATGGCATAACCACAAACCAAACAATAATGTTTATTTAAAAAGCTTTAATTGAATTTCGCCTATATTATGAACGTAAAATTATTATCTTTGTCGCTCAGTAATATGTAGCACATTTTTATAATCTGTTATTTACTAAACACTGGAATAATTGAAGTAAAATCCTTATCATACATAATGTGTAATAGACATACTTTGACTGGTAAAATGCAGTTGCATTAAACACTGACGGCGTCCTTTGACAATATAATCTCATTTTTGTGCATTTTGTGGCACCGGTATCTGGACAGGTATCCGCCGCTGGCAGACGACACTGGATGGGGTTGGGTGGACGTCAGCCAGTGTCTGTGGCCGGCAGCTTTGTATCGTGGTGCGTGGTAACACAGGCTCGTTTCACATTCTAGCCTCGCTGTGTATCATTTAAATTCAACACACGCGCTCTGCTCAATAGCGCTCTACAAATTGGTCTATGAAACTCGAATTTTCATCGAAGAAAAAAAGCGTTATACAGCAAACGATAAAATAAACTAAGGAGAAGGATGTAGAAATGGAAAAAGGAGGAGAAAAGCAGTACACGAAACGACCCGACAGAACACGACCGTTGAGTGATTCCGAATGTTCCCGAACACGATGTAATCCTAGGGATTGATCGCAAAGGATTTCATGTCGTTTTAATATACAATCAGAATTTATACGGAGGGCGATCGGAAATCCGGTTCTGGGTGTGACATAAATTATTTATGGAGTGTGAATAGAAATATACAGTTGACTAACAAAACATGAGGTCTAAAGAAACACCAAAAGAAAAAAAAAACGATTTGATTAACCTTGCACACGCTACTGCAGAAATATCATATGTCCTTTCCATTTCCTTCACATAAAAAAACTTATAGCACCATAATCTCAAGATAGAATTATTTAATAACTAACTAGAAAACTTCAAAAGAAAAATATAATAGTTTTATTAAGCTCAATTAAAATTATGAAGATAATTTTTCAATTATCTCGGGAAGTAAAGCTACAAAGAAAAATGTTAAGAGATAAATTATACTGAAATGACGTCGTAATTTACCTTCTTCATGAGCCATAAAATACCGACACTCTTCATAATTATTCTGTGTGTGTTTCTACACAATATTCACCTTAGCGTCTGTCAATTCTCACCCTATCTACACACTTTTCTTACTCACATTACGCATTTGGGCAACAAAACTGAGATGAATTGTATACAAAATGTTGTAGTGAAATAGAAAGGTTGTATGTGTACTATGAATTCTATATTTGAAGAAATTCCATGTTTGTACAGTAAATACCGTACTCACGAGAAAATATTTGCATTACGTAATAGATTTCAACTTGATGTTGCTAAAGTTTTCTTTAAGTTGAAGAGTAGTATATTTATATGAAGGCAGAAGGATTTATGGATTTATGCACCAAGAGAAACATGTTAAATTACTCGTTTGATACAAGTAATGGAAATCTATTTGGCAAGACACAAAACGCTATCAATATCCGCTCATCTTCTGTAATTAACATCAGATTATTAAGCAGCTTAGTGAAAGTACAAGGCACAAATTATCTTTAAAGGGTAATTCGACAGTTTCGAGAATACTATGTTACTTATGAACTTGTAAATAAATAACCCTGAATTGAAATTACAAATACAAAACATAGGAATAGTTTAGTACTGCCTAGTTTTTTTACCGTTTTTTAAAGAAGGCTAACTAGTCAGCTATTTGTATGTTCTTTTAGGGCTGCTTGTATATTCCAAATTAATTCAAGTAGAACAAAATAGAATGTATCAAGAACATGATGCGAGGCTTGGAGTTATTGAAGGAAAAAACGTAAATAATGCTAATGTATCTGAACAGTAACAAGTGAATTATTCAAATAAATGGAAGTCATTAGAGTGAAGCAGCGGAATCAGTGAAGCGAGCTGTTGAACAATCCATTATTAAAATTTTCGCTGCCGGTTCTGAAATGAATGAGACTAATATGAACACAATGGGAATAGTTTTGTGCAGTTCTGATGAGCGTGGTCTTGGAAAAAGCCCTTTGAATTCGTGCCACGTAACAAAATAAAAAGACATCAGTCAGTGCAGAATCGGATGAGTCAACATCCGCCGTCAAAATTAAATGAATCACTGCTGGATTAACATTATGTCACTCGGAGCGCACATATTCGGCCTTTTATCTCTCCTGGAAACGAAAGATGAGTGAATGTTCAAGACATTTTAATTAAGAATTCTGAATAAGAGACATTTCTTATCTGCTCGTAGCTAAAAACAGTCACGCTCCCATAACAATAAACGACGCATGTCTATACCAAGATCCTTCAATTATTTAACACTCACGCAAATTTCTACAGAGTATATTTTATTACTGTCACAGTGTTATTTGGTTGAAGGAAAATAATTCTAAAATCGACAGTCCTTTATTTTACATGAATCCATTAATATTATATTAATTTGACCATTTTCCCAACGGATAATGAACTTTCGTTAATTTAATAGCTCTGTGATAATTCATTATAGGACATCCGCATGATAAACTGTGCATTTGCTATTCTATTAAAAAGGTAACATTACAGAACTAAATTCAATTCCCTTGCGTGCGATAAACTTGGAACTTTCACTGAAACAGAATTGGCATTAACAACTCTATATGATATCCTGTAAATTATCGTGACCACTAAATAAGACCGTAGGTTAGTCATCCAATTAGCGCGCAAAACTTGGGGGAAACAAGCTACGAAAATTGGTTCCGTCTGACATAGATTGTTATCGTGTGGGGTTGATGTGGCGGTATGACAGGGCGGGCGAGGGTGAGGTGGGATGGAATTGCTAGGATCCCGTCAGGGGCCTACGATGCCGGCACTTTTCGGCAACGATGAGTGACGCGATAGGCCAGGAACACTGAGTGCATCTTCATGTAGAGCGCAAATAAATAGTAAGTGTCCTCTTCAATTTAGCACCGAACGTGACAAGAGCCGGACAAGAGCAGGCGCCCGATTCGGAGGAAAACATTCTCTTTTTTTCTGCACCAGTCGAGGGTCATTTCCTTCTCTTTGTTTTTTTCATACTTGTTAGGAAGAAGATTCTTATCTTTTTCTTTATAATAAAAATAGTCCACATTTCTCTATAAAGTATTTTAATTAGCACCTGCAAAATACAAGATATTCAGGTAAAAAAGTTACAGAGTAGATGAGATTTTTTCAACATGTTAGAGTGAAATACCAGTGCAGGTAAATAACAGTGTATTCACTAAGTTACAGGAAAAAATAATTCGTAAATAGTATTAGCAACTTTTGCCTGTTTATTGATCGGGCCCTGTAAGAATGCAGTGAATATTGGAGACATTAATTAAATGAAGTAACGATTGGAAAGCATCGAGTTGAGAGGACAACTTTTAACGTGTCGCCAATTACTTTTAACGAGTTCTACTTCATAAGAAATGAAGAAATCACAATTCTATAATACATTTTCCAGTTTACCAACGTAGACTTTTAATAAATCCAGTTTTCATTATTATATACAAGATAATAAAATAATATTTTTGTCCAACATATGTATATGAACTGTATAGAAATTCATTACAATGAAATGAATGTTAAATAGAATAACAGAATGTAAATGTTTTCATTGGTTGTATGGCTGTCAACACAATATGCATCAATCAGTATCTATTGGCATGATTGTTCTAATACAAACAGATCTATCTATAAATAAACATCTTCCGATTAAACTCCAGGATAGTGTATCGATGCCAGAGGGGATCTGGCGTGCTTGCTATTCAACTGAGATGAGATATTTACAACATGGCTGCGGGTTAAATTATAAAATGACAGAGGCCGCGCCTACACCAGTTACGTTCTGTTCGTTTCACGACAGCATCACATAAAAAACATGCCGTATATGCGTACGTATGCAACGGAGAGTTGGAAAATATGTATGCGAAGTAGAGATAACTCAGCGGCAAAATGTAATATTTGCGGGAACAGTTCACCTCCGAATGTTGGTAGCATGTGGCCAACTAGCGCATGCGTCTCGACAAATACCACAAACCTAGATAGATATTGCAATAACATGCGCCCGTCTCGGCCAACATTTGAAAATGAGACGTTATTTGTTCGAAGGCTTGTATTTAAATGTTTGCAACATGGCATAGAGTTGTTTTCCTCAAAACTACAAACAATATATCAAATTTTGCTGCGCGTTCATATGCGTAACAAAACACAGATTGTAAATAATACGTATCAGTATGAAAGAGAAACAAAACTTTATTATTATTTCTGTGTAGGTATTAATTTTAATTTAACATTTAATTCATGGAGCATATAACTGACATTTTAATGAATATGTGAGTATGCAGCTGTTCACATGTAATGTAGTTGATCAAACAGTTCTATGTAATTAAAGGAGAGACATCACTGGTACATTATTGCTGGGGCGTACTCGGAACACTTGACAGCGTACGTACATATGTATACACAGCTCAGTAGCATGTTGTGTAGCATTAAATATATCTTATATATTGCATCACCGAAATATGCCATGCCAACACGTACGGACCGGAAAATACACTTTAAAACTTACACTTCCGATTCCAAATAAAATAAAATGTAGTAGACGTCTGGTTTCCATAGGTATGGTGAGTACAAGTACATAAAACGTTCCATGATTGAAATTGTAATAAAGTTGTCAAGCGTAGCAATATTAAATCCTGATATTTACTGCAGATAATACAGCTTTGTCCAATACTCACTTGACAATATTGATTAAATCACACATTACTTCTCTGGTAGCGGGTAGCATAAATCTATCAATCGTTTAAATTTTACACAAAACAGATAACGTATCACTTTATTGCAAATCAATGAAAGTTGATTTGAAAATTGTGTTCCAAAGTAATAGCATCATAACAAATCTTTACCGTCCAATAATAACGATGAAATATTTAATTTGCTATGATTTCTTAAGTGCGTCTCATTACTTATAAAAGCATTACGAGTAAGTTATTAATATGAAGTTTATTAAGCATGTGAAAAGAGAAATGCTATAACGATATTAGATTCACCCTATCGTATATTTTGCATTAGAAGTGTAAATCGCTCTATAGAACGCGCTAATGTAAACGCATTACCGAACAAAATGAATTTTCGTAACGTATATATTTACTTCTTAATTGAGTTCAATATCCAATCAATTTGCATAAATTTTCATCGCCCATATAACGAGGGACGATGCTCACCCCAACGCTCTTAATTTCCATAACACAGGACTTCATTTTGCTCACATCGCGAACAGGAAGAAGATCCCAAGACGATGTTTTTATTCATAATCCATCTTTTTGGACCTTTTAAAAATGAATCTGAATATTTTATCAACGGTATTTGACACTTGAGAATTTTCGTTACTGGGGGGTCGCAGCAAATAACGAAATCAATTTGAAAAGTTTACGATCAGTAATATAGATTATTTAATAGATACCTGACCACATCACAAGCAATGTTACGTTTGCAGTTAACAGTTTCAGTTTTCAATGGAAGTGAAATGAAATCTAAGAGTGGACAATGTTGCAACATTTAAAGTGAAGAGCAAAATAACAGCCGGAAAAGATTAATGTTAGAGACAGACTTGAAATAAAAAAATAAAGCTGCAAGCCTCAGACGAATCGGCACCATAACGTTGTTTCTACAAATAGCTTTGTCGATAAACGTGAACTTTCACTAACAAACCTAAATTAATTAAACCTACAAAGAGAAGAAAACAAACGAAAACAAAGCAAATATAATTAATGACAATGAAATGAAAAGTCTTGTCAAGTTCATTTAGGAATATATTGACAATTATGAATTGATTTTATTAATAACTAATAGAATTAATGCCGTAAGCATCATATATAGTCGCAAGTAATTTAAATTTATGTTGACACAGAAAGTATTAATCTATAGAGATTCAATATAAACAGTTGTAAAAGTATACTTACCCAAGTATTACAAATTTGGTACTTTTGAAAGGTAACTTGATTGTATTTTCTTTTTTCTTACATAAATTAAGTAAATGTGAAACCATTTATGTTAAAAGAGAAATAATTTTAACAAAGAAGAGAGCATAACATTATGTTATTTAAAAACGTCCAGGCATTATTCTCTGTAATATTGTTCGGGACTTTTCTGTAAAGGAACCGCGATATTCATACAAAAATTTAATAAACACTAAAACAAAATTGCGCTAGTATGCACTTTCGTGTGTACCAACATAAAATGGTTCATTTATGTCAGTGGTACAGGACTACTTTGGTTGGTATTTTCTTACAAAAGAAGGGATGCTTTTACAAAAAAAAAACGACACGCAAGAAATTTTGAAGCTGGCAGTCGTAAAAACTGCGGCGTGCCTGGGCATATCAGTGCCTGCTAGATGTAGACACCGCTTCAAGCGATTACCCGACGGAGAACAGGACACCATTAGGTTCCGACCCTTCCTCCCTCATGCACTCACACACACACTTGTCACTCGTAAACATTGCTTAAGCAAGCCACAGTGTTGGACTTGGTACAGTAGTCTAACGTAATATTTAGAAAAGTTCTATATCTTTGTATAACTAATGACGGTTTTTTTTAAAACATGTGTAGTACATCCACAATAACAGAGTACTTGTGAGAGTATGATAATCTGTATTTAGTTGATATTTATACATATATATTAAGAGTACGTAGCAATGCTTTTAAATAGATTGTAATCTATGAAAGTTTACTGCTAAAGTACGTTTACAAGTCTGAACGTGACAAGGGTGATATGTTACATTGTGTAGAATCACAAGTATTATTGTGTAACAGCTCTGTCCTTCATTCCCCTCTTGTAACATTGAAGTCATAGAACATTAACATAATCACGTGACCACAGACGTGTCATTTGATCCTCGCGGGTCAAAGCAGGGCCTTGTGTCGCCTACGTGGACATTAAAACCGGACCCGGTTGAATCCATAAACTTTACACAACAACATGGAACGTAGGGAGCTCTCCGCATCGCCCCGCACACTCGCAAGTGTAATACACAATAAACATGCAAATTGTGAAGTGCGGCCCATGTACCCGTGTATGTATTTACTAGCAAGGGGAACACGGCAGATTAAAGCATCACTAGTTGAATTAATGAAATACTCCCCGTGTAACATGCGCACATATCCACATTAGTTCAATTGTGCGATATAAATTTCAGTCATACACTTTCTTCTGCACCATTATGGCAATTAATAAGCATACATATTTCCGTATATAATCGTCAACAACTCCAGAGACATAATGAGGGAATAAACAAAATATGACTTCTTTCCACGAACAGTTCTAGCAAATTTACCAAATTATAAAGAAGAAAATTTAAACAAATTACACTGACAATTTTAATTATTTCTGAAGTATCAAATTATATGATAATACCTTTTTTCCAGTTACAGCATGAATGATTTTATTAAAATCTGAATTTTAATATCAATCCTGGACCATGTGATTTCATTCATTTTCAACAAATTAAAAATCTATTTGAAAGATGAAAAAAACCAGTATGATAAGAACAGTATAGTACTCAGGTATACTAAAGAACTGCCAAGGAAATACGCATGGAAGATATTTGAAAATTCTGAAGAAAGAACATAATAAATGTGTTGTTCTTTGTATATATAAATAAAAGGTGCGTTATTAAGGAGTATAACAAAAACTAGAATCATTATGTAGGTACATCCAGTATAAATTATGAGAGGAAAAAGAAAATAAGTGAAGGTAAATACACTTGGTAAGTACATGTTATTTATGTCGACGACACAAAATATATTTTACAAATGATGTGTTGAGCGAAACGTAGTAGTGCGAGAGAGAGTTTTTCTGTGCATCGCGCGCGCGACACCCGTACATAAAGATAAGAGCGGACTAGTGGTGGTGGTGTAGATTGGTCGCCATTATGACATCCGAATGTGCGTGCTATCAGACACTGGTGTGTACTATACAAACGAACAGATCATCCGCCCTTCGGCGACACATAGATTATGGTGGCTGACGTTTGATCCTGGCACACACAAACACGCGTGTTCCCACATAAAATGTGCCGCTGCTGTCAAATAACGCTGTAATATTCCGATCTTTTTTTTATGTGTGTAACTGATATGTATGGCTGGTGACAGCCTATTCATGGATAACAGCAGTTCTTGACTGAAGTAGATGCCATTTTCCTATCGCAGGTGATGCGTTTTATGTTTATTTTCCACTGATACTTTCTGGCAAAAAGTTTGGAAAGGAAAAATAAGAAAACTAGGAGGAGCTGAAGAGATGTACGAGTATATATGGTTCAGAACGAATGATTTCATTCATAATTCAAAGAAATATTTCTGACAATTTAATTGGTCTGTAAGTGATAGTTTTTAATACCTAATGCAATGTTAATGCATACACGTATGTATATATTTTCAATACATTTACTGTTAAATAAAATACATTTAAAATAAATTCACTGGCGGAAACTCATAACAAATAATTGTTCTCTGTTAAAATCAAATGTATATTTACTATACGAATACAAACAGGTACGTACAGGTACGTAAAATTTACTACTGAAACGATAAAAGTAGATTGGCTCAAAATACTAGCACAAAAAGTTAGAGACAAAATAACGAGGTGCTTGGTTGTGTATTTTGAGAACGAAATCGTCTCTGTCCAGGGATGATGGGTAATACAACAAATCACGTCAAAGATAGCTTAAGTTCAGACAAGTCCGGACAAGGTCAACATAAGGACGAGTAAACCAATATTGTTTCAGGTTTCAGACAATTTTTTCTTTGTTGAATTCAATTAAATTCTTCTAACAAGCTTCATAAAACCATTGTACTATATATACACACACATGTTTTATGAAAATCTCCCAGTAGAGAAAAAAAAAAACAAACAAATGATGAAAGTAAATATTTAGGTACTTTTCATGGGTTAAACTCAAACATATTGACGGGAGTCGGTGAGCCACATTTACATGTTCAATTACAAAAAGAGGAATGATAAATTCGGGTACCATTGGTCATAAATAACAAACCACAGCGTGGCGTAACACAATTATTGTAAAAATTGGCTTTCTCTGTACTGAAAAACAATAAAAAAATATTACCAGTACACAATGTGGAAGTGGTGGTAAATCAAAGGTCGGTAAAGAGGAGGGTGGGGGGCGGTGGGCAGATTGGTCATGTTTCACCGCACATTCCAGTTAAACGTGGTCACGTACGATATCGAAAGTGGCAAACGTATTGTCCATGTTTTATAATTGGATTAAACTAATCTCTTTAATAGATCACACATTTATCTTAACCGATACAAAAGTTGATAAACAACAAATAAACACTTTACCATGGATAAATTCAATAGTAAGAAATATTAAATACACAAATAAAACTATGGAAAAATGCTCGCATACTTTGTCACCATAAAGTGACATTTGAGAAATGAAACTCTTGCTTGATTCAATTTCATAAAAATTCTTTGCCGTGGAGATTGCACAACATGGCCGTAATGGACAGAACATATAAAACCACTCGACTTGATCACCTGCTGTGAACAATAATTAAAAAAAAAACTAATTCGTAGGCAGACGCCAACCTCAGTGCCACTTACGGTAGAAACGTGAACGAACCACGCTAGAAAATCTGTTGTAAAAAGTGCAAGCACGTTACACACTTTCATCCATTTCGGAATGAAATTAAAGCAATTCTCTACCTACACGGGGACTCGGACGCTACCCACATATGTTGCAACAAGCACACGTACACATTAACATAAGCCACACACATATACATACATACACATATAAAATGAATCTATGTATATGTACATCTGTATAATACACACATATACGTACGTGTTTGTAACGTAACTTCTCGACATATAACCATATACCATTTCAGCTTGTTCTGGTAAATTAAACAGCATCGAAAAACATGCTCGCGGGCTTGTAACCGAAACACAGTGGTACTCAACCGAAAGACTATAAATATATTCAGGTAACACTTTGTTTTCACTAGTTTCATATGCATATGTTTTGATAAATATATAATAACAATTATATACATCCTATTAAAGTCTGAACATAAAATATTAATACGACTCGACTGGATTACGTAAGTCTCATATTTAATTTATATAATTAACAAAATGGAATAAAACTAGAAATAAATGTACGGAATCTTTTACTTTAATTTAAATCTAGAATTTTCTCATTGCTCACGAAACACAATTACAAACTAAACTCTTCGTCGCTTTTAAGAGTCATGTTTCAAATTACACATAATAATAAGAATGAAAAAGGACCTTGCCCGGGTAACAACGGCCGGTCGATACGGTGTCCCCGTCGCCACGTATTAATTTAGAAAACAAAAGAACCACCACGCTATGTATTTACAGAGAGCTGTTATTTAAAAACGTGAAACAACCGCCGGAAAATCAGATTTCGTTTCGGTAGCACATATACATACATATAGAAAGTGTACGTGTACCGTTGTCACAGTACCACCGCTTCGGCACCGTATACAAGTTAATCGTGATTTTATCAGACACAAGAACTGCGACATGCTTGCAGGTAACAAGATATTCCACCACCCCCGGCCAACTAATAATTATGTACACACATGTATCAACACTTAACATTCGTTTCATACAGTGAATGTAACATAATTATTTATAAAACTCCTACTAATTCATGTTTTCTTACTTTTATAAAAATTAATTTTTGTGCATGCACAAACTTTAATCTTTAAACAGAAAAGATATCAGATGTTAAGAAGAATAAGTACGTAATAAATTTCAGCATAAATGTAATTATAGTCACAAGATTAATTAAACTAAATTCCGCGAACAAAGTAAAAAGTCGACAAATCTCAGCACACGAGTTTAAGTTGAAAAAGAATAAAAAATCAAATTAAATTTGTGTCGAGTTTCGTTAGATTCTTAATTTACTCTACAACTAGTTTAACTGAAGCATTTTACCTCTAGTTATACGATTCAAGTGCGAAAAACATTTAACGTATCTAATTCGACTTTTCTAATGAATTTCGTAACATCTAATAACAACATAACATTCTTCAATTTGTGAAAGGGTCTATAGTATAATTATTCTGTAGGCTGTATCCAAAATCAAAAACCATTTTTAAAGAAATATATTCAAATTTTTTTTAAATATAAAAATAAATCCACAAAATTCTGATTCTGATAAAACCAATACCATGTAAAGCATACTGAACGTGCTCGGACTACAAAAATATTCAGATGTGATGCACGAAAATCTCTGATTCGTTTGAAAAATGGAAAGCCCGAGAAATGACTTGTTAACGTAGATACTGTTCTATACAAATATCTGGCGCAGACCTACAGTGCCAGTGCTTGCAACGTGTCAATGGTGCAAAACAACAAAACGTGCAGCTTTCTCAGACCTTGCAATCATAGAGAAACAGAAACTGCGAAAATCAATTTAAGTTTAAGTCGTCTCCGAGAAACTACCAGTAGACGAGTCTATTTCGCGTTCAGAGAATGAACGAACCAAAGTCAACTGACCAATTGACCACAAAACAAAAAATAAAAGAACAATCGATTCAGAGTATATGCGTGGTTAATGGTCGCTGTTAAAACATCAGTGGTTCTAAACTTGTACTGTTCACGTATAGAGATTAAAGTAAATGGATATACATACATATTCCTACGAGCTTGTTATTGATCCTAGTTATAGATATCGTTATAGAATATGCTTCAATTACCTGTAACAAAAAAACAATAATAAAATAAATATATTCTACAAATTATTATTACATTTCGATAAAATATAGTTGTAGGAACTGTAGGTGTTCGTGCATAAAGTACATTATTTATTCAAATTGAATTCAGAATATATTTACAGTATATAATTCTCATAGAAGTATATACGAATAATAGATACATATTGAAAGTATCGATACTAGTATTCCAATCAGATATATTTGCATAAATTTTAAAATAAACGAATCTAATTCTAATTTCAATAAGTTGGTAAAATTACTGACAAAATAAAGATACATATGTTTAATAATGCATATGTAATGCCTTGATTCGGTAGGTAATTTATATCAATACAAAATGCACTGAAAGTTTTAAATACATGTACGCTGTATTATTTCAGTTAAAATTTAATAAGAAACGCATACGACGCAATTCAATTTTCTTTCACAAAGACTAAGTTTTGGCAAAACAGAACACGACACAAAGCCGGTAACGAGCAAGTTGCAAAGTGCAAACTTTGTACGGCCCCATGCGCGCAATGGCCATAGTTGAAACATTGGATTATCTTCACAGGCGCCACCGCTATGAAAGTGTGAAACAATGAAGCGTCGTTGCTAATAAACAAAAGCAACTTTCAAACTCAACGCAGTTTCGTATGAAGCATGTGCCATTACACTGTAGCACGCGTGTTGAAATTCACAATACCCACAACAACACAAAGTGCAATATAATAACACAACATGTATAAAAAAGCATCTATTCAATTGTCATATGTAATTGCGAGTCTTCAAAACAATAATTTTCAACTGAAATACCGCAACAGCAGGCAATGCATAGAATAATTGCACCTTTGCACCACAATATAAATCCGACCGTTTGTTTGTTATTCCATTGATTACAGTGTGTACGTTAATTACAAGCTACTGCGCAGAAATATAGGCAGTTTGAAAAGTAAATTCACAATAATGACATAAGGATTTCTTATGCGTATAAAATATCCGGTAACGTTGTGAAATTGATTAGAGATTTGGGTTCCAGTACAATAAAATAGGAGGTTACTCTGAGCTAGGCAGAATTTATTCATATATGTATGTATATAAATGTGTGCGCAGAAAACCTAAAAGCATGAGGGGAATACCAGTTGAATTGCGATTTTATTAATCTAAAGTGAAGTTGTAATCCCTGGAGAAAATTCTCATCAATTCGATAATAGGGTCAGACAACATCCCATCTGAACTTCCTGCCAGCACAATACATTTATTATTGGAGTGTTCCGAACCACCAAACACTACCATCTGCGGGACAACCTTATAATTAAACGATGAGTACGTACTTAACTTCCTGCGGAATTATTACACAACGAATAAAAAATTTTTTTACGGATTTAAAATTACTTGCGAAGTACGTACTTTGTTATTCTGTGTAATCTCAAGTTAAAACATTTGTTTGAAAGTTTTTTAAGCATGATCAAAATGTCCTTTGTAATTTCACGAAGAATTCGTTAATATTTGATGGGGTCTTGTATTAGTGCCTCTAGCATGAAGTTACATTTCCTCAAACGAACTTTCAAGACTAAACAATGATTATTTTAGATTAATACAACGAAGTATATATTATTAAATATGTATACGAAATGCTGTTACAGTTTTCCAAAAGAAATAAATATTTTTATTATGGTTTATTTTTTACACAAAGATTGTATCGAAAAGCCGAGGTTTTTTATTTTTCAATAAATTCCTTGTGCGGTGGTTTACTGGTCTGCATATATTTCAGAACAGCACACATATCACATATGAGAAATAAATCCGTTTATATTGGTTAGTTTTGCGTCGTTTGTCGTCTGAATATCGACGCCATCTTGTGTCGAGGTTTGAATGTCATCCGGCGAATAACAATCACTCAGCACGGGACGCGTTCTGATAAACCGAGACAGGACAGAGCGAACGTGTCAGTGCATAAGTTCTGAGCTAGACCGCATATCCACATGTTATATGCGTCTCGGAGTTCCGCAGTGCCAGTGCCGTAGTATGTGGGGGGAGACTGATGTGTGAGTAACGAGTACGAGCGTGACACCTTTCATGAACTAGAATAGCTGCTGTATGGAGAACGTGTGTTCCCTATGTTCTTGATTTATACCGAAATACCTGCACGTCGCACATACTGATATATGCCTTGCAACCATGGTTTCGTATTCCCCAAACACCCATTCTCTATTAATAAATTGACATGCAATGAAAATCTATGCACTGTATTGTTCTCTTCAATCAATAATTTATATTCATTACGTTCTCTACAAGGCTGTCTTGTTTTACAATCTACATGTGAAAAAGTATAATTTAATGTGCGCAAAAACCATGCACCATCATATTTTCTACTAATTTTAAAACAATGCATTCAAAAAAAAAATACAAACTCTACGCTCTAAGAGTTATGTAGGCTATTATTCTAATAACAGTATTTCAAACGGAATGCACGTTGAAAACTAACAATTATACCTGGAACCGTTTTGAAGAGGGAACAACAGGAAAGGAATTAGTCACAGTCTACAACACGAAGCCAGGCAAAAGATTACGAACGGTGACCGTGAAGTAAAGATCATATACCTGAGTTGTCCGTCTCGAGAAACCAATAAACAGAGAGCCGAAAGAATGAGAAAAAGGAGACTCGGTATGAGCAGATGGTCGTCAGTAACCGGAAAGAGAACAAAACAAAATCAACCACCAATATGTTAGAGGGATCAACCAAAAGGTACTATTGAAATTCCACCGCATGCTGCACTCTACCGACGAAGAATAAACTGGTAAAAAACCTAGGCATATAAGAGCACTTACAATGGCATAACTATAAGGTAAAGGTTAGTTACCTATCTAGAGCAGACTTCACAGAACATGACAATAAAATATTAATAAACATGAAGGAACACGCAACAGATTATGAAATATTAAATGTAATAAATATAACGACCGTCAACAGTTAAAAAGTATATTAACTACTCCAAAAAAGGTTTTTAAAAAGAACTTTTTAAAAAAATGTATTTTATTTCTAACAAAGTTCTTATAAAGGACCTGTAATAAAAATTAATTCACAACAAGAAAAAAAAAGTAAAATGAGATATTTCATTATTATGCTATATCCAGTTACAAACGAATTTACTCGTCCTCTCTACCTTTATTTTTCAAGTCAGATCTTTATATAAAATACACGTTAATACACGGGCTAATTTTGTAAGTCAGTATAACGACATGTATTCGAGTAGCTAAAACATAGTGGGTATAAAATTAACATCCCACGTTAACGCTAACCACAGAATGACTAAACAGCAACTTTTCGTTCCCAATAGCCTGGCATTATCCTAGTTGTGGTAATCATAAAGTTATTCTACTTTACAAAGCAGAATTACATCCGAACAACAAATTGCAATGCAATTACTTTAATACTATTAATGTTTGCTTCTATTCCTAGATTACCTACTCCATGTGAATGCACTTTCTACGAAGGCGACACAGCAAAACTTTAGTTATAGAAATGCCATTCAACTTAACAGTGTACAACGAGCTGTAAACCCGGTTAAATTAGTGTTTGTAGCTATTGCAAACACATACTCTAAGTATGTCTATTTAAGTAAAACTATACAAACATTTAGTATTCATAAAACGCAAATACAAAACTACAGAGTTTCTTAAATGTATTAATTTATACACGAGACACGCCGATCTGCTACAGATGGTTTCAGTTTCTACGAAATACGATATCTCAGATTTGTATCCGAAAATTTATAGCCAATAACAAATTTACGGAAAAAATCCGTGGGTTGCTTTCTGCAATACAACGGTAAAATATTTGAATTTTCAGAGAAAATATCTGTGGAATCTGCAGAAATTTACATACGTGTAGGTGTTTTCCATTTCAAGCAAAAATGAGTGGAAATACAAACTAATCACATAAATAAAAATTCGTTTAAATGGAAAATACGTTTACAGACAATAATTAGCTTATACATATTTGTATTTATAAAACCTACACGAAGAAATATAGCATAAAGTATTTTTAGACATTGTACGAATATTTCGCCTTAAATACCTTCCATAAACAAACGTTTCTCCTTGAGATCTTCAAGCGTACAATTTCAGAATAGACGCAGGACACAACAACAGCGATGAGAAGATGGAGCAGGTGGAGTTTTGTTATTTTTTTCTCTTTACAAGTTCGGAGAATTACGACAGCGTGAAATCAACGGTTCAGAAATCGTGTGTCCTGGAACAGATGGGCTTGTGCAGGTCGCGCGCGTTGCCATGCAAATGGCCGTAAACGTTCGCAGTAATCGGACCAGACATTGAAGAGGCGTTCGGGCGGCATCTCAGAGGTCCCGACCGGTAATATTGGAAACGATATTTATTGCCGACAGAGCTGTGCAATGGCGGTTAACTTGAAGGACCATTACGTTTTGCGCTTGGATACGGCACATGTCGCCCTTAAATGTAAAACGTGTCATTTACTATGACAAATTTTCCACTGGAATTTTCTGGATAATATGACGAGAAAATTACGAGTGTTGGTCCGCTCGACACTGCTCTACGACATTACTATTATCATAAGAGCGTGACCTTTCTGTGCGAGTAATTGCAACGAGAATCTCATGCCCACAAAATTACCACAAAAAAAATCATTCTCCTCCCCATCGTGTATTCATTGTACAAGAAAGAATTTCTTCTACAATGTGCAAATGGGAATCATTGTGCAACGTTCAACTGGTAACGGAACTCAATCTGAGAAGCGAACAATACACTTAACCGAAGTGAAATAAACGTTATTTTAACATAGGATTTCCAACATTCCACGTATATACCTACACGATGAGAACAGTTAAGCAGAAATTCTCTTACTTATGGCTTTAAAAGCATAAGAAAACAGCTTTTATCCAAGAAAGAGTATATCACAAATCAGCTTTTATTTCGACGTATACGACAGAAAAAGCAGACATATTTAATTACAGATTAATAGAAAAACTTGATACATGTCATACAGAGTGTTAAAATGAAAAATCTTAGAAATAAAAAGACATATTCATTTATGGACGATGCCTTTGTCTGCAATTTCTATACAGCAAATATATTAGTACTACATCATTTAGGAAAGAAAAAAATTATATTGGGACACTGAACAAAATATTTACAATCTGTGAAACCATATAACTTTCGACAATACAAAGAAACCTCTTGGTTATCATCTGGTCACCATATTATGTATTTCACAGTTTAGTACAAAGGTAAAATCCCCATGTAAACATTACTACAAATTACTTTAAAATGGGTACGAGTCATAAAGTTCCAGGTCAATTCTATAAAGATGCAGTGTTGTAGTTGTTGTTGTTGTGTGTGTGGGGTGGGGAGGGGAATATACGAAACTAGAACTACATCTAATCTAAATAAACGTACATTCGGTCGGTAAGAGAGACGGGTACACGTGCACCAGAAGCTGGATTACTTTATGATGGTTCCACTGAGTTTAGGGGGTGGTCGAATGAGGGTTCACGGTTGGATAAGGGTGTAAAAGGGTACGCAAACTCCGGTATACATAACAAAGTACAAGAGAGAAGCGTCGTAATTCACACGGACGAACACAGGAGCCGCAGTTTCACGTTCCTGTCAGAAACGTAGGCGACAGGCTTGCAAAAAAGGGAACGCTTTGTTCTACGACGCTGTACTTACTACGAACAAACTTCTAATCTTACCATTCATGTAGTCTGCGTACCGTCTCCGAGTTTGTGCCACCCCAGACACAAAACTCAGGTAGTCCTTTCGTTTCGCACGAAAAAAAAAACTAGTTTTCAAATTTATTTTCCTAGATGGAAGTTTACGTAACTTTTTTTTCTGCTGAAATAGACTTGCGTGTTTGTGAAAATTGTATTATGGTATTCAATTTTGTAGAATCAAAAAATAAATAAATCATTCGCCTCACTAATTGTTTACTTGAACGAATTGAATAAGAAACTTGGAAACTTATTCTAGGAGAAATTTGTTTCTTTTTCGTATTGTGATGATTATTAACCAGAAACAACATGTAGCCCCTATGAATAGACCATTAACAAGAAAACCTATTGTACGTGGCGGTTATGGAAGAACATAAAATTTGAAATATGAAACAACGGTGTTACAGTAGCTAGTCCTGAAATAGTAACAACAGTGAGTATATCTCAATTACTCGCTCTGCATCCATACATTACCAACATTCACGTACCTTTTCTAGTAGCATCTTAGTATTCAAATGTAACACCCCACTTGAACATTCGCACACAAAATACATAGTACAGTTTTGCATATACACATCAGTTTGCCTACACTCAACTAACCTTAAATAATAAATGACTTGCCCTCTCATCATTTCCATATAAACAGGGCGGACTTTTACTTAGTTGAAAACAACCGAAATTATAATTACAAATTTTAACTTTGCAACCTGATAACATTGTGAAAAATCTGCGATAACTTTGATGCTGGCAAAGTTATTTTATACAAGAGGAATGGGTGGAGGCTGATGGTGAAGTAAGAGCCAAGATGATGAAGGGAGGGTGAGTTTTACCTGGCGATGAATCCGAGCATGGAGGGAGAGCTCACTGAAACGAAGTCACAGAGTAATAGGACGGGTGGTAGTAGAAATATAAGAAAGACGGATGAAGAGAGAAAAGGAAAGGCAGGGTTGTACAAGCTCTCAGCACGTTAAAATATTCACACAGTTCTCGCACAGTCACAAATTAAAGTGGGAATCAAAGAAAGCCACTGTGAATGAAAGAGACTTTACTGTAATGCATCTATCAGACAGAGATGGAGAGTGGGACGACACCCGAAACGGACGAGGTTCAGGTAACTTGCAGAAAAAAGAAAATGTTCAGCGTAAAGTTTCTCTTACCATCAACTCAAAAGGTTTTGTGTATCTTCTTTTTCCCTTAAACTGATTCTAAAAGATACAGTCGATAAACACGCATTCAATATGTAGAGAGTGTATGCGGGAATGACTGCGTTAAACAGCAACGACGAACGGCACATATGGGAAACAGTCAAAGAAACGTCTTTATAGGAGTTCAAATCGATAATCATTGAATGCCATTGCAATGAAATGATTTACGCACACATGCCTGTGCCTAAATCTTTCAATCAAATGAATATTTCCAAAAGAAGATGGCAATATTTACACATCTGTTTATTTATTTTCAAGTGAAACATTTCAACTGAAAATTTCTGTATTTTATAATAACTAAATGATATTTTTTCAAATTTTAATTCTTTGGTTGAATGAAAAAATTAATTAATTCTGATTACACCAATGCAACATTATTTTCGAAAAACAGAATTCTAATTCTACATTGCTGTTCAAAAGCATATTAGTCACATGAACTATTCTAGTTATAAACATTTAAATATCTCGGTTGAAGTTCGTGCATTCTTAATTTTCTATCTCAGTACAGTGACATTATTTCGTGTCGTTTCAATGTGAAACGAAGTAAGAGTTCGGTAGTTGCTCAATACCTTTAGAAATGAACGTAATCCAAGATCGTGATTTAATCAAGGATTTCCACGTAAAAAGAAACAAAAATGGAATCCGTACATGTTCGCCGCGGGCGTATGGGAGCGAGGAGAAAAGAAAACGACCAAACAGAACCATACATCGTTGCCAAAGTAGATTCCTGGGGATAGAATGAGACGAAACGTCCACGGTTGCTTGCGATTTGCTCGTACTTTTAGGAGATCCCCAGGCGTAAACAAATTATACTGTTAACGCGCAAAACCCGCTGCAAAGGATTTGTTTAATCTGTCAACGTGCGACCAGGTGAAGGGATGTCGGAACCTCTGCTAACACACTTTTCCACAATTTCCTTTTGTACACTACACATTCCGTTGTCAGTAAATTTGTCCTACAAATTATATAGAATTATGTAACATTTATTAGACCTTTTGTTTTCTTTTGTCTTTTAGTTTATCTTTTTCCGATTGTAGTAATAATATCAACAGTCATTATCGCTCATTAACTATTGAAAATAAGCATTAGTGTGGTGCAAACAAAACTCACTAAAACTAATATTCACTACAATGTAAACTAACTGAAACAGTGTTATTGCATTTACTGTTAAATCACTAAATAATACAATTAATAGAAAATCAGCCGTAACAAAAATACACAAAATAATCAACACGGAAATCCAATTTACTCTATATTGAAATATAATTACACTGAAAATGTACTTATTATGTAAATTATTTCGGATAAATATATACATTTCTAGGCGATGTAATTTCTCGATCAGATGACGGTTTTCACTGATATTTCGAATATTGCGTCATGCCAGATACAAATGAAAATTTCACTTGAATGAGTGATGAATATCATATGTATACATGTGTTTGTACATACATGTTAACATGCATCTGGTTGAACTATGGAAATACAGAGGGCTCATATTCCGTGATTCACGTGTAATTACTCCAAACTGTAATACCCGAAATTCATAGAATGCACGAAACGGATATGGGGCACCGTTAACTTCCTATTGCCGTCACATACCATTTACCGCACAATATACGTTATGTAGAACGTACATGTACTGCTCCTAAACCATCTTGTCACACAATACCAGCCAGTACACTAGCAACTACACGAACAATTCCTTCGTTATAACACAGCTGTTATCTATGTTTTTCACTTCCTACATTATTCACTAATTGAACTGTTTACTGCTGCACTTAATTTACTCGATGCTATAAATAGCATCACAATTAGTAATGGACTGAACGTTAGTAATGAACTTGTTTCAAGTTATGATATACTCACGAATGCTTGAAATATTATGACACTTCTAAACTTGTATAAACTAGACACCTATTATTGAATAAATAAATATAGTTTGTTTACATAAGCTTCTGTAGCCTAAGGTGAACGGCACATATGGGAAACAGTGAAAGAAATGTCTGTATAGAAATTCAAATCGATAATCGATAAGACAAAGTTTATGTCATAGTAAAATGTTTATAGTTAGAGAATTTAGCCGCCAGAGGTGAGTGAAAAGCGAATGGAATTAAGGTATTAGGCAAAGTACAATACTAGCAATAAAATAAAGTGTATGTATATATGGCAAACGTCCGAACGACATCCCAGTACTCCCTAAGGAGAAGAACGAACGGAGCGTCCGAAAATCGATTGAAACAACACGACGTGGAAGAACGACCAAAATACACATATAACTAACGTACACTGTACATACAGAACTACCTACTAACAATAATTACTCTTGTATTATTATCGATCCAGATAATTTGTACAACGAGAGTTCAAAATCAAAATAACTAGTGCAAGTGTCCTTACATTCCCAGTTTGATAATGATTCACTGTTGAAGATTGCCACTATCATGAATGAATGTGTATAATTTTGAACTTGAAGCCGAACAAGTAAGCATGTGTTGAACGGTAACTATAATCCGGGGTCAGCCGACTGTGTTTCGGAAATCCGATGAAGCGATGTGGAAGTGAGAGGGCAAATCATTATGAGAGAGGGACAGAGTATACAGTTAATGAAGTATGATTGATCCCGGAACGTAGTGGCATGCGCTACCGGAACTCACGCGACCGGAAGTCTCTCCTAATGGCTCTCGTAGCCGGATTGCATGCTTTACGAAACAGTTTAAAAGCGCGCCACAGCCACTCGATACACGTGCTGTACACATGTACGAGTTGCAAATATACGTCCTGGTTTCAACTTTATTAACCCTACGGATATTTACAAGGACATTGAAGATAACCTTGCAAGTGGGGTAATTATTTTTATGTATTTTGTTTCACAATGTCTGTATTTTTTATAACTTCTCCTTATCCTTGTTAATTTGAAAGAATGTCGTCAACCAGGAATAAATTCATTCATAACGGCTTATTGTTGTTTTATTGCTGTCAATTATAAGTTTTATATTTGGTTGTATAATATAATGTTAAATACACTCTTATACCTATAAACCACAAATTCATGTCTTTACGATTAGTATCATGTGGTTTTACAAAGGAATAGTCCTTGCACGTTCAAATTTCTAGTATGTAGGCTCAACTATCCACGATAATGGGAAGGCAACACAAAAACACGAATTCTCAAAATAGTAACAGAGAGAATGCATGTATCAATCTACTTCGAAGGGTTTCAGAGCCTGTCGCTCTTGATCCCACTTGGTTTGTGGGATAAAACCACATCGTTAGCTGTTTCGGTCTTCCTGTCATCGTTCTGTTACACGAGATACATTCCGGGTTTGTTAGAGGGCCTTACGAATAATTTACAGAAAAGGGACTAGCTCAAAATAGAGATAATACTGGGTATGGTCTTAAAAAAGCTTACATGATACTATATTTAGGAAAACCGACAAGTAATACTATTTTGTGTGTGAAACGCGTACGAATTAAACTATATATTTTTAAAAATTTGAACTCTAGTATATGTGTGTTGTACGTTATATGCACATCTGCTTACCTGTATTTATGGTTATGTGGCACAATTCAAGTAGAACCTTTGTATGTACTGGTATTGGGTGCATTATTCAACTATTTCCGTCTGTTCGAATCAAAATGCTATTATCTAACGTGAGGGAATTATATGTAGTACATGTGCAACTCTGTTGCATGAAGACTGGATGCATAGCATACATCAAAAGAACAGATTTCATAGTTAGAACTTACGAGTGCTACAGCAAATTGAATTAGTACACTGCCAAAAGCATATTTGTTTGATAATTTACTTATGATTCTATCCAGAAGACAATACAAAGCATCACCGATTATATGAATCTATAAAACCTTAATCAAATACACCAGTGGCCTTGAACTGTTTGGCTCTATTGTATTTTAAGCACTACATTTCGTTTTATCGTTTAAAGCCATAGATAAAATCATATATATATTCCATGAGCCATCAAAATTCCTTCGAAAATCATTCGTTTTCACTTTTATGGCCAGGCACGAATCGAAGTGATGGAATATTCACAATCCTCCCACGGTACGGAAGATTCCGCAGCATCTCTGTGTGGAAACAAGGGTAAAGTGAACAGACAATAAACACTTTTCAGATATTTCATTTAATCGAAATGAAACGGAACGAAAACGGTAATGGAAAGAGTAATTTATTTATTTCGGTCATTCGAAAATCGTAAAAAAATGAACGCGTGCGATCGTAAAAAAAACGCACGTAAAAATAGGGAATCTGAACAACGTCTAGCGCTGTGGCGACGGGCTTTCAAATTCTGTATTCACACGATACGTCAGAATTCACAATGGCCGAGATTCGGTCAAGATAGCATCTGCGAGCATTTTCCTACAGTAAATTTACATGGTGGATATCGAACGGGTTATGTGTGGTCATGTCGTGGTCTAAACCAAACCGATGGAGGACACGGGACACAGAATGGCGATAGAGAATAGCGACGCCAGATGACGCTAATTATAATTGAGAGGCTACACAGCGTCCGTAGTCCTCAGCGTCAAAGGCGGGAATCGTGACTGAAACCCTTATTGCGTCTTTTATTTACACTGTCCACCCTTCTCTAGGTCATGATAATCAAGTGACATCGCGATAAATAATATTGCAGTTCACTAAAAGCATACAAGTTTACTCAAATAAACTTTAATCACTTGAAACATATAAACATGTCGGTCTTTCACGTAATGTACATAATTATATCGTTATCTCAACTACGTGTATCAAGATACGAAATAAAAAAGTACGAATTAATGAATAAAGCGTTTTCTTCAGTTAAAAAGCATGGACATACACATTCTGAAAGTAAAATCACTTGTAGGAATTTTCCTTTTGTACAATTTATTTATAACAAATTAGATGGGCCGTGAAGGTAGTGTCCGAGGCTAGGAAATGGCAATGAGATCCTAGTGAATTCCGAGAGCGTTATTCCGGTTGTGGTGTAGGCGAACCTGGACGCTCACCGCACAACGTGTTAATCCTTGTGAATAGCGTCGGCGAGACGTGAGAAGACGCACCCGGCAGGTGAACCGACCGTTCGCATATTTCAACGTAATTGGGGTGCAGGCGCGTCTAAATAAATTACGATAAGTTTAAAAATAAACTCGCTTGCTTTACAACCCCGGGAAATGTAGTGTGAACCAATACGTGTGTACAGAAGCGGATTGTCGAATCTGTTTTATACCCCATATCACTATGAAAATTAGATTATATTACATCCATTGAATATATTAAATCTGGATAGCCGTTCCACTGGAATAACATCACCCACGGGGCTAGGTGAAAAGTTTACCCTACGAGTAGGATCCTACTCTGCATTTTATGAAGTATACAAAAGACGTTGATGTACGGTGAGTTCTGCTGCAAGCAATTTTCAAGATTTCCACATTCATTAATGATGAAAAATTCACACGTGAATAAGATGAGTTGTAGCCAGAGGAGCAAGATGTGTTTTGTATTTTCAGCCATTTGTTTCTTTCGTACACATTCTTTATTATTCCTCAGAGTAGTCATGTTTTCCGTGGTTTTAGAAATGAAACACAGAATACAAAATAACCAAAACGGAAATTATTTGGATGAAATTTTCCAGTTGTGACAATAGAAAGATACACCATACATGTAAATTATTTTAATTAAAACCCACTACAGAACGCCGGCAAACATTTGCACAATGTCAAAAACATTGTTTGAACATGTACACAGTAATTAGGACATTGTTCATTATAAATAGATATCCATACATACTTATTAAAGTGTGGATGCTGAAAAGTGAAACACAAATTTTCATTACAAAAGTAAAATGAAAAACATTCACAAGCATTGATTGATTTACCACACTTTTATAAATATGCCAAGTCTAAAGACAATTGTCATCAAGTACTAGAAAAGTACCTAGCTACTAAAATATAACTGCAACGATAAAAAATATCGTCGCCCCCTTTACATTATGATTGCCGTCAGACTTTATGATAATTGCCTTGTTCCAGACAAAATGACCTTTTTATAAAAACGAAAACAAGTCGAAAAAGAAACCCGAATCATAAGTTGGCATTATTCATTACGGGCGGGCCGAAGATTTCTCTCACAAAAAGGTCAATTTAAAGAGTTCAGTAACGTTTCTGAATATAAAGTGGTTGATTTCCTCGTTGATGCGTTTCCCATCGCCAACATTGCGACGATGAACGCAAGGTATCAGAGTGCGAAATGGCGGGCCACTGTATACATAGAATCTAAAAAGCTGAATTCAAATTGCCACCGTGATAGATCCTGAAAATGAGAGGATGATTTACGTATCGTCTATATATATATTTCACCTCGAGGTAACTGAACTGATATTCATAACATACCTTTACAAGTAATACATGATTGTATACACAGTACTACTAGAAACGATCAATCAAATCATATTCTCAAGTGACATACAAATATTCGGATTTAAGTACTAGTCTGCATCGTCACGCGATGCATGTATGAATTTTAAACATCACACATGACCTACGTAACCTAACTATATGTTTATTATGATGATGAAGAAGAACATTAGTCAATATTGTTCATATGGTATTCACTTTACCGATCCACATTTTTAGCATTCAGAATTTCAACAAGCTAATCAGTTTGTTGCGCAAGTTTAGCTCATAAAACATGTATGGTAAACACAGGAAACAACTTTTATAATTCACTCACATAATGGAATCAGCAATGATATCAGCAATAGCACTGGCAGCGATAACAACAAGTCTCCATATAACACACGCTGACTTCATTCCCTCATGTCCTAAAACCACAAAACCCCCCCGTTTATAAATGGTCGTACGTCACCGACAACGTTTGTCTCCATCTTGCGAGAAATTAAATTAATACCGAAGAGTTTAGACTGGGAAGTTCCCAAAGATAAAACAATCCCTTCTACCTAATGCGCTTCCCGGAATATGGTTAATAGGATTAAGCTAAAGAGGCGGCCGTTTTCTTTGAGAACTAAGGGAAAATTCTCTTTTTTTTCGTTCCTGAGTAACCGGTGAGAAAATACCATAAACGAAGATGAATGCCGTGGATTCTTTACGTGACGTGATGAAAGTAAACAATGACATTTCTTGCACGAAGACATTACCACGTTAGGTGTAGTAATATTTATAAAGAAACGCAGATGGCTTCTTTGTCAGGGGAGACAATGTCTCATCACATAAGGAGGGAAAATTATTTACACATTGCACAACTGGTAAATATTCTATTAATATAAATAATACGCCAATGAAATGTGTTGTTAAATCTATATTGATAATAAAATGATGAACATAGTAGAGTGTGTGACGACACTGGCTGATATTAATCCCATCTGGTAACATTTATTTTATACTTTAATACCACGTATAAATGTGGGGAAACATAAATCGGTAAAGAGCGTTATAAGCAGTAAATTATTTAAGTAATATATTTTTACCGTGCATTAAAAACGGATACTCGGAACATTATCTTCAGCGAGCAGCAGGGGCTTGCAACACACATGACAGCGTGCACAGAGACCAGAATCGCTGACACAAATGAGATAGAATTATAACAGGCGCGTGATGTTGAAAATTTTACATATACACACACACACACACAATGAGAGCCACTGGTTTTAAATGAATTTAAGTACTGACAAACACACGCGCAAATAGATATGACCAAGTTGGACAGTGATTACCGCTCGTTCCGGTCATTAATGGATGAATAATTCTAAACAGAGATACAGCCCCCCGCTCACAGTCACATATGCATGTCCAAATGGAATCTGTGTCCGTATATTTCATAATATGGCAAATGAAAGAATAATAAACATGCTACATTTAAATAATATTAAATAAATTATAAACATGAAACATCTAGTAATTTCATAATACATATATGTATGCAGGAGCTGTATAACTACTCGAGGGAACTGTTAATTATTCATCAAAGCGTAAAGTATAGTACCGCAGAACAGAAGATCAGTTTGTTCAGTTTTATTTTCGCCATTTTGTGTGTGTGTGTGTAGCAAACATAGACAACTGCACGAGTCGGTGCACGAATTCCATTATTCATGCAAGTGGAACTAAGTGTCTGAAAGAGGAAACTCACAGTAATCCACTAACAAAGTAACGCAATTACGGTGAATTATCTGCAGGGCTGAGAACCGCAAGGAATAATCCGATCCGAGAATTACAAGTTTAGAACTATGTGGCACATTTCTTCGACCAATGCACTGAGTTCACATATATACATTGGAACAGAGTGCAGTGTGATTCGGGTCAACGCCAAATCAATCGCGACTGCATAATGGTGCAATGCGAGCAAATTAATGTGATTATCTGCAGACATGTACATTACGAAAACTATTAACATTCACTACCAGATTATCAAGTTTTCATGACCACATCGAAATAATATCGACAATTTCAAGCAGGTAGTTTGACTGGGTTTACTAAAATATTGTGTACAAATAGATCAATAGATGAAATTTCAATAAAATTAATTAAAAACATTTGTAGAACACAATACATACAAAATATTACATATTCTACAATTGTCTTCAGACTAGAGAGGACAGTTTGTAATCCAACAAAATCGAATAAAGTGTATTCTAGTTTTACATAAAAGGAACACAGGTTGTAAAAATAAACAAAAAAATCAAAGTAAAGGAAACAGAAGACACTGTCACACCATTTTCAAACACACAACGAAGCGAAACGTTAAAGTGATAGAGAGAAAAAACAAGACGAACGATTGAGCAGATGAAAAAGTCAAGGAACACATCTGTCCTGGATTACAAGGAGTATTTATCAATCCGGCAAGTGACGTGAGACAGACATATCGACATGTACATGTATTTTAAGTAGACTTTAGCCTGTAACACATCTGCGTGAGTTTTTGGCAAGAAAATTAAACTAGCGCGAAATCGTGGAAGCACGATATTTTACGAGCAAGTGTGCCGGTCAGGTAGGTTGTTTAACGTCGTATATTCATCAAAAGATATTTAATTAAAGTAAAAGTGATGCACAGTTGAGTGCTTAATTAAGTTACCGGCAAAGGAAGAATTGCGTGTGCGTTTTATGGAAATCGATGATCAGTTGGCAGCAATGGAAGTTGTACCGTTCGCAATGAGAATCCATAAAAAATTCAGTAATAATTAGCGGAAAACAACGGGTGGATTATTTTTCCATGCCGGAAATTAGCTGTCATTATTGTTTTGTAATTTTAATGGCTTTACCAGGTAAAATAGATGAAAAATACTGCTTGCTTAATCTTGTGATTATGGCATGCAAATATAGCTAAAAATCGCACTAATTGCGAATATGCGTGATACTGGAACGAATTATGGTAAACTATTTACAAACGAGTACACAAAAGATTTCCATCCTGGAAATTACATACGCTGGTTATTAAACATTCTACTACTAACAGAAAAATTCCAATTAAAATTTGCCCAATTATGTATATTAAAGAAATCAAAGTATTTTATTAATTTTTCTTAAAAATATTTTTACTTACACAGCTTGAATACATGTACGATATCATTCAGCAGTGTCCATACCTGAAATTAACAAAAATACCATTAGAAACTGATAGCTGTAGAATTCAATAATATATCAGGGTATATAGTAGAAAATTGCGAGTTTTTACTTGTTGTCTATACATATTTCATGCGAATATTCATATGAACTTTTAAAGATACAAAATACAGATTTGGATTTGGTCCCAAGACGAGGTATGCTCTATACGGTAAAACTCGGGGGAGTATTGACTTGCGATATAAAACACGCATGCCAGTCAGAACATGCTTCGTATACGCGTGCTTCGTCTTAGGCAAAGACCTTTCCAATAAACACACGAGGGCCTGCTGCATGGGGAGAATGAATTCTTGGCTATTTTAGGCAACGAAGCCGTACACGAAGTAAAACTTCCCGCTGCTGTCTGGCTCTTTTTAGCGTTTATATCCTGACACTTAATAAATGTTTGACACAATTCAATTTACTAAGGAAAAATCTTTGGAAATAATTTAGAATGATTTATTAACGTTGATAACGTAAAAGAACTCCGTCTTAGAAGGAAATTCTTTTATGAGAAGAAGAAAAAAAAACGAAATGGCAGATCATTTGCTGAAGGCTAAAATTAAAAATTCGCTTCGTTTATTTTTAGAAGAATTTAAAACGGAATTGCTATTTGTCACTCGTCTAGCAGACGCATGAATAGGTTCAGAATGCTCGTAAAGTGAAAAAAAGTGTCTGTACCTAATGAGGAACCGACTAACAACTTAACTTTCTACAACGGCACACGGTGATTTAAAAACTAAATATAGAAATACGCGTTACTCGTCGATAGCGAAAAAAAAAGAACACATACGTTATAATTTATTCACAGTCACACATGGAAACAGCGGAAAAAAATAACTTGAATCATAAGCAGAAAAATTTGCAGTCCTTCAAACCAGGTATTACAATATTACGAAGTGTGTTAATATCATTGAAATTTGTTTCTAGCATTCCATGATAAAAGTATGATTTACTGTGCTTGAAAATACAGTTTTTCCTTTTGAAAAAGGCCTCATAATCCCCCTTCAAATCCATTAATATATTCTAAAAACGTGGGGCTGATCTCAACAAGAATCTTAAACGCGACATTTATTCATATCGCGGACTGTCACGCAATGTGCCTCGTGAGACGAACCATGCGAAAACTTATGATTTAAACATAAATGAAAAGGCCTTTCTATATAGAGTATAGCCTGTGTGATTAACACTCTGCTACAGGAGTAATCACTTAGCATTTAACATGCCGGTCCAGCCAACACCAGCACCACCGACAGAGCGTATTAAATTTTCCATGAAGAGCTGCTTAAAAACTTGCCAGAGAAAATAGAAACAAAATAATGGACACTTAACAGGCTGAAAAGAACGAAACAATTTTAAAAAGAAAACTTTTCTGACAAGTGAATAGGGATACTAACTGAAACAAAGACGACATTTATTTAAATGTTCTACGTTTTCTCTTCAACCTCATTCTCACAGTGAACTGGTATCATAGAAATACGATAACGGTCCTTAATACTTCATCCAGTTGTCCCCAAGCTTTTATCATTCACAAATAAATAACTTCTGACATCATTCCATAGTAATACATCAATATTATTTTTTGCCCAACTATGTTCTCAATATACATTTTACCAACGAAACATATTTCACCTATGATATTCTGTTCATATCGGTAAGACCGCAAATATATTTTCTTTTTATGTTATTATTTTTTTGGAAACGAACCCAGATGCAGCAGAACATCAATCTACGTTGATCGATATGTAATCTACGGAAATACACAGCAAAAAATGAATTGTAAATGTTGGTAGGCCTGAGGCAACCGTGTAGAGCCAGTCAGAGCATCGTAGTAACCAGCCAAGTCAATCAAGGTTCTGGAAGAAAATTTACGAGAAGAAATCTCGAACTCACACGCATATACACATACGACCTACTATGTGCATAGAATGTTTGAAGTTCAGAAAAAGCGAAATGATAAAATAGTAGGAAATGTGTCACAAAAAGAATTCTTCCAAAATTTACATCAGGAAAATAGCATAAGCAAACGGAATTCTGCCTAACACTGATGCTTGATTATCGATTCTTTTTGAAAACAAACTTGTCGACATTTCACAAGATGAAATTTAAGTAAACAGTATAATGAAGCTTATATACTTGTATATGGATTTGTTAAGTATCAGATTTCAAAGGTAAAGTCTAAGAATTATTATGATACCATACAAGAGAGAAAGGTAACATATACAGACAATGTTTCCATTTTACAGTCGAGTTTCACGAAAATAAATAATAGAAAAATGTTTCTTTTGATGGCGGAAAAACATAAAAATTGTCAACTAATCTAGTCGGTCACGACATATGCGACTTTCAGGAGCATTCCTGTTGGAATATGCAGCCCCAGGTAATTTTGAAACAATTTACTAGTAATTTTCTGTGTCTCTTCTCCGGATAGAATAAAAGTTTAATAAACGTACTAGAGACGACCGCATAATTTATCCTTTGTAAAGTTTGCCTAAAGCATTTTCAAACATTTTACACGGACAAGGAGCACAAATATATACAGTGCTATTCAAACTATTACATTGAAATCAAAACCTAGTCGAAGTTAGATGTGAGCTATCTTAATACAAAATTACCGTAGTGTACTTAATACCTATAGATCAAACACACATACACTGAACTTGTCAAATACGAAGTGAAACGATGCTCACGTTACGTGGCGGAATAGATCAAACACTAATTTGCACATACTACATGTATATATTGGGATAACACGTGCGTTTCCCCAATAGAGAATCGTACCTATAATTATCCGAGGGACTAATAGCAATGTACGGACAGTGTTAGAGAAAAGACGCGGCATGTCATTGGCTAACCCTTCCTACATAACAACTAACCACTACCATACTAAGGTACACCGGTCATATGTAGGTACACGTAATAACCAGCACAAAAAATACCTACCGATTATACTCGACCAGTCAAGTACAATGTGAACATCTGAACAATTTGTAATCATATTATATCGACAGATGTCTAAGAGATTTCAACAACTTCTAACAAATGTTCCCAGATATATTCAATTATTATATTCAAATTCAGTGCGGATGCTATGTAATTTATATAATTAATTGTAGTACAACATTTCTCAAAAGCGAATATAGACATTTAGTTCTGTGACGTAAGACACCTACTTGATACTTAGTGTACACGTCACAACTGATGCAAGTATATGTTCACTAGATGTAACCTTGTACAGTAGATATTTACGTTCCCGGGAGAGAAATGGAAAAGTCAGGTTCAGATTGTTTTCCCATTTGTCGGAGCGAGTATGCACAACAAAACAAGTTCTAAAGCGTACACCATTATAAGTGTACGTTTGCAACTAGCTGCACTTGTACACAACACTACAGCACCCACTAGCACATGGTGGACTTCTTTAATTTTCAACAGTAGCAGACGGAATGAAGGGCAGGCAGGAGAATATATGTATGTATGTATGCATGTTCGTTGCTGTATTTAACCTCTTGAGGAAATAACGGCCGTGGTGGTACTGCACTTTAAACGAAGTGAGATTACGCGACGCCGCACAATGTGTTAAACAGTGGGACATAGACGATATTGCTCGCGACGCCAGAGTTGCGGCGACGCACAGGAAGTGGAGCATATAAAACGGACACAAAGGATAAAAATGAAATTACACTTCGCTACTACTGAGAAATACCAGCACATACCATCAGGCCACGGCCAACCAAGACACACAGACTTTACTAACACTTTTTCACTTCACATAAGATCGGTGCGCGTCACTCGCACCGGAAGTAACAAAATCCGAGATGGAAGCAGTTTGCGGTAAAGTTTGAACTTGGCAGGAATTGTGGAAAAAGTTGCTGCATGGAAACTTGAGTTGATGCATTTTTCCAACAGTATTATAAAAACACTTTTTATGAAAATATTTTCACGGTACAACTAAATTAGATAATCTGATGAAAATTCTTCTGATCTTTGTAAATTTATTTGACACCACGCTGTTCTGCAAACTTGTTTCATATAAATCCGTACGTTGTATTATTCACGTGAACGTTGACTTATTTTGGATAATAACTTCTTGTTTACAAGAAATAACTTATATTGCATCATAGTCTCATATTATTTTCACAATATAAATGTTCGTATATACATTATATTTAAAACAAAAAAAAATCACTGCGTTTTTATTAAGTAATATAAAATGGAAAAAACAAGAAGAAATTTTTAATAAAGCGTACCTGGCTGTAAAGGTTAGTCTGTCAAAGTAATCTTGTCAGCCATAGATCAATATATCACAAAGTTAATATTGTCAGACTTTGTCAATATATGATAAACAGTGACTTTCGGGTGTGACACCTGATATCTTCATTTATCAATACAGCCGCCCACAATGCGATCATATTCTAATTTAAAAAGGAATGCTAATCAAAAGGGAAGTGTAAATTACAATAAATTAAAACCGGCCGTCGAACAACGTTGACCGAGATAAAATCGGTCTGTTTCCAATTATATTTATCTACGGTCCAATTAACACAATGATTAATAGTATTATCCTTTGGTTAATTACTAACAACCGTAAGGTATTTAATTTGCAGAATAAGTCGTACATTGTCAGTGTGAAATTCGATTATTTAAATGCAAATATTGTTCTTGAATAGTCAATACATTTAGTTATTTGAATACAGAAATAAAATAAATATAAGGACAATATGTACAACTTCACTTCTAATTTATATTAAATTATTTCGTATGAATGATGATAGCTGATTATTGATATTTTCTTAAATCATTGTAACCATATCTCGAGTGTCTATCTACTGTTACTATTCTATAGAAAACAATTGCCGAATGGGAATATTATTATACTAAGTTTTATGTACCCTTACCCAGATTATCCCAACACCGTCATCAGCACGAACAAACAAGATAAATTATACCAAAACACAGTCCTAAATCCTCCCCATATTATAAACCACCTTATAAATTAAATCATAGCCAATCAAAAACACAACCAGTGGTTGAATAAGGTAACGGCCTATTTTAGGCCTAAACGAATATACATTTGACCACAATATTAAACCACATACATTCAGAGCATATACGAATCTCAGTAGACAGAAATGTGCTGTACTTTCCAGATACATATCTGACTAGGGCAAAGTACTGGGTATTAATTAGCAAAGTTAATCTGAGAACAGAGAAACAATGTGTCCGTGGATTGTAGTACTGACTCTGCAACGTAAAGCAGTTATCAGATGGACCAGAGGGCGAGTCTATAGAATAATTACATTTACTATAGAATTATTACATTTACAAGGGCATAAATGTAACCTCCTGCATATTTGTCAAAGACAACAAAACCCTTCATATTTACTAATTTGATTTTAAGCAATAAGTTTAACTCTTATTTATAAAACTCTAACTAAGTATAACATTGCTTTACAACAATTAGTAAATAAATATCTGATAAAATCAAAACAGTGTAGTATTTTACTCACGCGAACGCTATACAGTAAATAAACATTATATTTATTAATAAAGAATACTGTGATATGTGTACCGATTTACAGTGAATTTACTTCATAAAAACAATATTAATATCAATTTTGGTTTTTAAACATTAATAATAAAACAACATCCGTTATATATATTTAACTAGGCCCTTGATAGCAGCACACGTTGCGCTGGCAAACATAAAATATTCACATCGAAACATGTAAAGTTTTAATTAATATTAATGAACGTCATTTACATAGAGAATTTTTCGACACGGAATTTCGTGCATAAGCAAACTCAGAACATTATTTATTTTCAAACCAAACATGAACACAGTTTGAAATTCGGTTAATACAAACATCGGATTGTTCCCATATGTTTCCAAATTTACTCTGGAACATACGCACGAATTCACACACAGATATTGTCTATATAATATATATATATATAATTCACTACTACACACACATGTATATATACATACAGGATACATGTTTTAAAATTTTATCTACGCATCATGAGCTTTCATACTGATAGAATAAATATTCAGCGTGAAATGAAATTATATTGTCAAATATTTTTATTTTTTTCCATATAATTTTGCACAGAAATAAACAATTTGTACACGTATCAGTTATAGCCAGATCATATTGTCTACACAATCAACAACTGAAAGATCTCTATAGAAACCAAATATTGCTCTGACTATTGCATCAGTTTGTAATATGCACGTATGAACACGTTTATAGTTTCCCTAAGATTTGAGATAACGATCGTTGGCCTTGAACTCTACGCATGCGATACGGAACAACAATAAGTACAGCCACGTTTGTAAATACATATAGGACAGGTATGCATATTTGAAAAGTAGTATTCCAGGGCATATGGTTACGGTTCATGGTACGATATAAACTAGGGAAGTGAGTATTGAGTACTCGTCGTTTCCGCTGTACGCTTTGTTATCTATCACCGCATCTGGCCACGTGTGAAATCTATTTAAGAGTGAACTGCAGGCCCGGATTTTATCCAGTTCGGCATATGGTGTTCCGTGCATTGTTACACGCACACACCCTATTCGGGAATATTCCATAGGAAACTAGGGGTTGTTCAGATGGAAGTTGTAAATAACAAGTCCCTCTTGTTGCGTGTCGTGTTAGGTAAATTCATGGTGAACCAATTTATCAATGTTTATTAAAAGTCTCTCGTTGTCTGCTTGACTTTAAGCGGGTAATCGATTTAAGATATTATTCTCTTAGAAACATTGTGCAAGAACTGAATATAGAGTTACGTCTTGTATGAACACGAGCCGAGTGTCGAGAACGTTATATATTGCTTAGATTTATGACAGTAATGTCACTGTTGCAATAATCTATTTATTCACTTCAATATATGACGTACATATACATTCAACTGAACTAGTTACACTCTATTAAACAAACACTGAACTATTCATAATCAAAAGCGTAATAAGAACGAATCGTTGAAGCAATTTCACTAAATGCATATTATATTCTATATTACATAAGATCCCAGCGAATGAAAACTCATACGATGCTACTTAAATGTGACATATACATTTATTGCTCATAAATTCACCGTTTACAATAAAAGTAATAGGTAACAACACTTTATGGATCACCATCGATGTAAAAACATGCATTAAGCATGCTTTCCATATTTCATAATAACGACACCTGCTTGGCTTTGAATATTAAATCGCCCAAGGCCGACACTTCACACACAATAGTAGGCATTTAAATGTTTATTTAAATGACATTGAAATATTTAATATTCGTAGCAGTGAATCGACAGCAGAAATATGTGCTAGTAGGCAGAAAGTACGTGAAGAAATTCCAAGAATAATCCGCACGTAAAACTCAGATATAGAGATAAGATGTTGAGGAGGAAGAGCACGCAGGCATGGGTGAGAGGGAGCTAGGGAGGATGGTCAGAATTCCTGCCACCTCTTAACCTAAGTGTGTGGCACAACATAAATTTGTTCCTTTGGAAATACACACTAAAAGTTGAGAAGAACAGAAGTAAGTGGGTCGCCGTAAATCTCCTGATTAAACCGTCCACTAAGTGCGCATCGAGTTTTAAGATATCGTAAAACTCAATGCATGAAGTGCAGTCTCTTGGAAGCCATTGATCTACCCTGCACAGCAGACGGTTGTTGCTGGAAGATCTAGCGGAGGCCACTAGTCGAAATCCGATACATCGGGAACAAACCAATCGTGAACCGCCATTCCGTGAAATAACCCCAATAAAAACATCGGTCTGTCACTGCAGCAACGGGCTTGCCTCAACTCGTATGCGTTCAGGAGGAACAGCAATCCTAGAGTACAAAGCCACCTGGCATCGACATCAACCGCGTGCACACATCGACCAAATGATACAGGACACTGGCAATGATGAACGAAACACAAAGTGAGGGATGTGCTAAAGTAAGTATCATTCACGATGCACAAAGATGATTTGTTATATATGTAGTTTCAGGAATGTAGAAATCATTGGATACTCTCAGCCGAGTTTCAATCATTTCAACTTCCTATAACTTTCCTAAATTACTATAAAGCATTACGGGTCGACCATAAATACTGGTATGTAACAGTGAAATATTTATCTGGGAGTAGCGAGCGGTTGATTTGTTTTAATTGTCAAGGCAGAATAGGCCGTGGTCGTGCGTTTTGGGACAGCGACGTTGCCAGAGTATATATCAGGACGCGGGCGTATGGCATACTTCCTCGAGTATTATGAGACAGACGAAGAGGGAAGGGACCTCAGGGACAAGGCTGTGAGTTACCGCTAGCGCTGCAAGACTTTCTCACGGCGGCAGTGCACGCACAAAAGAACAGCATCAACTATTCTATTCACTAACTCGAAATAGACCTACATAGTTCAGCGAACTAAATCACCAAAAACATTTCAGTTATTGCACTATATAGCTCTCAACTCCCTTATACACTAGTTAAATTAATATCTACTAGAAGCAATAGAAATTATTAAATTTGATTAACCCCTTTTAGGAGGGTCGGTTCAAGATGCCGTATATAAACAAGCAGTAGAGTCTATACCGGCAACATATGGATACCACAAGTGGAGGAACTGTAAGTTAGTGATCTGTGAGAGAGTCAATGTTATATTCACACCGGAAAAGGGTTTTATATTTCATACATCCTAGTTACGAACAATATATTCGTATTAAGTACAATATGTAACTCGTTCTATTTATAAATATCGTCAAAAACATGTACAAAATACTTATAGATTATTTATTCGATATGACTAACTCAAGGTCTCACATGGATCAATGAACTGGCAACATTTATATTATCAGGTATGTGAATATTCAGAAAAGCAATTTATAGTTATACAAAATAACTAGTCTGTTCTTCAACCCGCATTACAGAAATTTAAATATTTGTTTAACTGCAATATATCTATTAAATAAATCGAATATTTCTTAAAAACAAATAATGAAATTTTTTCTTATGTATGTGTATATGTATGACCTATACGAAAATATGTGGATATTATCGGAAACACAAAAGTGTGGTTATAAGGACATTAAATTGCTCTTGGTACGTTAAAAATTATGCAGAAATAATTTCTTTACTCTATACACAAACATTTACGTAATAAGTTAATTGGTTTTAATACACGGAATTTAATGTTTGTTTACTAAATTTACGTATAAAATTAATACGTTGTAAAATCGCATGTCATTATCATTGTGACGTAAGAACACGTACTGCCAGGTGTGTTATTAAGAAATTTCACGGTTTGCAGTTTAATACAAAAACACATTCATTATTTTGCTTCGTCACATTTGTTACAAGTACGCCTTTATGAGATACACAAGTATTACTTGAACATAAAGATTTGTATTATGAAAATGACAAGCGGAAATTGTATGTAGTATGTAAAAAAGGTACAGGACGCCAGTGACAGCGCATTAAAATACTTGTAGAACTTCTATATATCTGTGGAGAGCTTCCACCGAGCAGGAGAGCAATAAAGGAGATACTTGAGATGAAGGATGGATATTAAGTTGAAGAGCCAGCACCTGTTCTACGATGATGTCCGCTCCAGAACTAAGCTACGTCCGTCCCTTGTCCCCGGATGTCCCTTGGTCTCCGTCCTGTAAGCCAGGTGCCGACCGATAAAACGTTGACTTTTTGTGACCACTACAGAACAACACGGCATCACAGCACAACAACTAGCGCACTTGTATTTTCACACAGTATAGAACAAACGGTAAACGCACGTAACCAACACATGAGCTATTTACACTTTATACGATCACACGAGTTTCTTCGTTGTACGTACACTAAAAACAACGAGAAACGCAACGTAACGCAGCCGGCTGAACAGAACATTGACGGCAAACAGTGAGACGAGAGAACCAGTAACTGCGTGCAACGCTCGCCGACCGACGAGGTTAGACTGAGTTGGCGCGCTTCGGGCGAGACCGCGCCGAGACCGGTTCTGCACGCTGGCATGTCTTCATCGGACCTGTTTGTACGAACAGGGACGCACTGAGGAGTACTACTCACACGCTCACCGGTATACAACGACAGTAAGAATGTATCTGTATATAATGACACTATAATTGCTTCAGAGTAAATTATCACTAAGAAAACAGGAAAATGAAAATTACGCTTATAAATAATGTAAGATTATCCATTACTAGAGTTTTTATATTAATGAATGATAAAATAGTGAATTATACAAATGTTACAGAAGACACTAATATTTTTTAATTTAAAATAAAAATTATGCATAAATCATAATTATTTAGTACTCAATCCAATGGTTAAAAAATGAAGATAAAATATCGCGAAAATATTATTAACACAAGGATGTGTATAAAGTTTACTTTACTTAGAAATAAAAATTCATACAATATACTTGAAAAACAATAAAATGCATTATAGCAATGGTTAATATAATGGGTCAAAAACCTGCAGGAAATCCGCGGAGAGAAAATATTTCAAATATATTCACATCCATGAAAAATGTCAGCAACCGTGTATAAGAATACGAAATTTACAATCGACCATATATCACGCACATTATAAACCTTTCGCTTTCCTACCTACGATTTGAATAATGCGTACGAGCAAAAAATAGATTTCGCCAAGCAATATGCTTGGAATTCGAATTGAAAATATTTCCCAGAAATTTTTACTACAAAAGCGGATTCTACAACGTTTCATTCAATTTATCATTTCCGAATTGTACAAGACATGCATATACTTTGTAATGTGTCCATATAATTTATTAATAAATATGTAATAAATTACATTTATCGTAATATGATTAAATTTTACGTACCATCACAGGTTTATTGTGTTGAATACATAAGAACAGCTGAACTAAATTGTACACATAATTATACATGAAACATGACGAATGTTGATATACTTGCACATGTCACTACTGGATGCGGCCCTGACTTGGGCAATTCCATTAAAGGTAACACACAGATCAACCAACTGGGCTTGCAAGTCTGGTACACCAGTTAATCCAGAAGAAGCGCTAAAATGCCAGTAGGTACTTTTCATTACCTGAGTGCAAATTCCATTGAAACAACTTCACCTTTGCTGCATGTGCCGAACTGTGAAATCGGTAATGTGTAACTATTGCTTGCATTTATTCAAAAACACGTGTATATTGTGTACTGCAACTATAGCTACCGTGATAATACACAAGGTTACTCGACTAACAAATTCTCCGAACTAAGCAGTTCTAGTGAACAAGCACTCTACATAGCATTCAATGGAAGAACTATTGCAATCTTACAATATACAAGTTATAATATCAATACGATACTGCAATATAATTGGCTATTACATTATTCTTTCAATCTATTATAGATATATTACAGAGAACTGTAAATTAGTAAAAGAAAATATATATTTTTTCCTAATGACATACATACATAAAAACCAGCAATAATTTCATTCGGAATTCACGAAAA
>JAGJTL010000104.1:5933870-5967359 GCA_022063505.1 Calosoma granatense | reverse complement strand
CAAGTTATAATATCAATACGATACTGCAATATAATTATATTTATAGATATATTACAGAGAACTGTAAATTAGTAAAAGAAAATAAATATTTTTTCCTAATGACATACATACGTAAAACCAGCAATAATTTCATTCGGAATTCACGAAAACTTTTCATATTTCATCGAAAACAAAATCAGAATGGTAACGTAAAACTTGAAACGACAAAGAATTTTCAGTCACAGCCAAATGTGTTTCGTATAGCCACAAACTCCGGCGTCGAGTAACGAAATTGAAGAAACACGAAGGAAACAAATCATAGCAGTAAATAAATATTCAAATGGGCATTCCCTAGGCTGCCAGCACATGCGTAACTGGCTCCACCCCCTGAGTTACGCCAATGTCGCCATTGCTGTTTAGGAATTACAAAAAATTATTTTCATGCGACTACGAACCGCAGAATCTCAACGAAGATTTGTGGCTTTATTGCGTTCGATTCTGCAGAAAATTTGAAACACAAATTCAGCTTGTCGCAGACGGGCACCAGAATATATTTCAGCGAAACGTTTACTTACTAATATAGCGAAAACTAAAATGCAAACACATGAACTCCGTATTGGAAACCGAGAAGATTTCAAAGCAATTAAAATTTTACATATTTCATGTCTAGCATTAAACAACTAGCAATAAGTAATTATACATAGTACCCGGGGAAGATAATATTGTAGCAATATTTATTTGGATGATAACTATATGCATGTGGATGTATGCTGTCAGATAATACAGAAATAATCGGACATTGACAGTAAAATTCATTAATTATACTCACGTGTAACTAAAATAAATAAGCATGAATGTTATTCAGCTACCCACATATATACATATCATGATCAACCGTAACTGAAATTAATCAATAATTTAATTTTAATTGAAACAGGATTTTGTCATATGTTTATAGGGATATAAATTCGTCTATTTTATCATCGTACTATTCAACAACTTTAATATAAATATAAAATTCAATTTATCTCAATTTTACTATAACATGAATGGTATATTTTCGGTTACTATTAAATCCGTGAATACACATATCTTACATTGTGAAAAAAATATGTATATTTCTCGTGGAATATCACTCGTATTATGACAAATTCTACAACCTGAATATGAATATTTGCTGGCAGCAAAAACCTTTTCTGAGATAACAGCTTTATAGAGACAAGACTGAACAGGTAAAAATATAGCACGTGACGAGTGGACCACCTGGTCAAAGGTACCTGAGAGAATATTATTCAGGGTTGTTTTTCATTTTAGTCAGATTTATAATCCGGCAGGGTTTCCATCAGCACAAGCACATTTTTACAACAGAGAATACGAATAATATAGGTATGTTCATTTGCTGCAGGTAACATTTTTCCCTTTTGTGACAAATAATGTATGAGCTAATATGGAACATGGTAGAGTCAAATCAACGAAGAACTAATTAAGAACCCTTTCTTTGTGAAACCGGGAAATGTTCAGTAGTTCAGTGCACAAAACACACATAATACACTTTAATTAGTTATTAATGAAATTCTCTAGGATTTGTTTGTTCTTGTAACAGCAAGAACCGTCTTATATGATGGAAAGATATAAACTCCACGCATCTCTAAATATGCAAAAGAGGCTCTAGCAAATACGGTTGCCGCCGCAATTTCGGTTCCTCTCTTACTTTCATTACTCAGCTGCTATAAACATTTAATTACAATACTAAATAATTTACAGCAATACAATTTATAATTAAATCTCGAAATCCTCTCCAACTGCTTTTAACTAGGCAATACTGGAATTCCCTGTAGCATTTCTAGTTTAAACTAGAATTCTCTGAAACTATTGGGAATAACCGAAATTACCTTTACCAATTCTAACACATATGCAGTAGTATTTAAAAATAATTGTTGTTATAGATAAAAGCAGTTCTAACACGTTAACATTAGTTCCACTATTAGTACATGCATTTCATATACACTGACCTAGTAAAAATAATTTGAAATTAAAGCGATTCGTAGAAAATGAACTCCAGTTACTTTGTATGCTGGTATATATGAACAATAAGATCTTTACTAGACTATAAACACACTTTGAATGCAGATTCGCAAAGCAGATTGAAGAAACAGAAAGTCTAGTTTGTTTAAAGAAAACAAAATTCAAATTCAATACACACCCTTAACGGTAACTTCCAATCTAAACGTTGTGAAACAGAACATGAATATAAACAGATACTTTCAGAAAGTAATACCAAATACACTGTAGCAATGTATTTGAACACGTGTCCTTAATTATTTTTGCAAAGAGTTATTCATTATGTTTTACATCGACATACATAAGATATCAGCACTAACTGAAGACAAGATGATATTCGAGAAGACGAGGTGAATAACGCCTCATGATATCCACAGAGACTGGTGCGTCATCAGTTCGTGCTATCAGCAGTATTAAATGTTACCGCAGAATCAGGGATCGAGAGAAACAGTAGCTACTCGTCGCTGCTATACTTAGAGAAGATCCATAAACAATTTAACTATGTGTAGGAGAAACGCCATTAGCCCGGAGATATGATCAATGTGTGCAATGACGTCGCTAATATTTAGAGTTAACGTCACCTATCATCCGGATGTACTGGCAAGGCCCCAACCCTTCTGACATCCTAAAAGCTTTTCTGCCCAATACCAAACTTGAAGAAAATGTCTCCACCGTGTACCTTCGCATTAGTTTTAAATGATTCGCCTGCGTAGTAAGCCGTACATGACGATAAATAGAGGACGATGATGATACGATGAAACGAAAATAGGGATCTTCTGAATAAGAACATTAGGTGTTTATGCAAGTTACTTCAGTTGAAAGAGCGGTTCCATTCATTTGCTCTACGAGATTCGTGATTCTTTTCATCTGTATATACGTATATGGGAAGCTCTAAATGTTGTTTCTTTATGAATCACTTGCACGTTTCTCCCACGAAAATGAACCTTTGATATTTGATTACACAGTACACCGCTTGCATTAGCTTTGCTGACGATTCAATTCATATATAATTATACACACAATTATAATTATATACTTTTAAGTGTAGCTTCCAAGATTCCAACAATATTCGCGTACGATGTAATACTAAATATTCTTCACTGCATTCAACGAGTTCTGTTTCTGAACTTAGATCAAAGAATGGAAAATATATATTCCCTGTACAAACAAATAAGAAAAAAACATCTAGATATTGACAAATATCTTATTCAGTTTGAAAAATTGGAACTAATTTTTATTTTCCAACCGATTATTGTCCGTAACACGCGAAGTTTTCTTCAACAATTCTTTACATTTAACACGTAGCGGCCATTATTTGAATATGACTATTGGAATGAACACATTAAAATACTTAAACAAAAGCATATCGATCCTCGGTGAACGGAAGTTCGAGGTTTCGGATTATAACGTCACGATGTCGTCTTCCTAATTAACACTGCTCAACCACGATACTATCAACCCATTTAATGTTGCACTTAATTGTACAAAGCCTAACACATCTTACGCAACATGTCAAGCAAAGACAAGTGTACACAACCACAAACATACGCATGCGCAAATATAACCTGGGCATATACTTTCAAGATTATGATTTGTAATGGCTCTTGTGAGGTAAAGCAACACGTTTATACACGTACAAATTCAGACTCACTCGAATGGATGAGTAATCAGTAAGCGTTGATTAAAATTAAACACTACATGCTGCTCGATAGATAATTGACAAAGTTGTTGACTAGGGCCACAGGATTTAACTGGTATTTTGTGCGTCATGTAATAGTATCTTTGAAATATAGATTTAGTTTGCAGAGAACAACATATTCTACTTCAGAAATAATAAATAATTCATGCTGACAATAAATAATATATAATATCGATTAGAATTCTACTTGCATGCCTCCCTGAATTGAATGTTAAATATAACAAAATCTGTTGGATAGAATTTGTCTCGTCAGACTGAATATAATCCATTCAGTTTCACTTCATCTACATGTGTCTCGCTGTACAAATATGCACAACTTCTGTATATTCTACTACCACCTACACTTGACGGTAGAACGTTCTGGATTGAAAGGTATGGAGCGTGTTATATTAAATTTCAGAGAGATTTTTACAGGCTGGTAACCTGGCAACTTAATATTGGTACACCTACGTTTACTAGTAAGACAATATCATATTATAACGTCGCTGGAAGGTAGAAAAGTGCAAGTTTTTTGGAGGAATCTCGGTAAACGCTAGGAAAAATATCGTACACTGGCTAATACAGGACAAGGTAGGATGGATGTCGTTATAGTGAGGGGAACTAATGAACGCAAATGTCATAGTAATCCCAGAACGGATTTGTGCACGGTACCGCTTCAAAACAAATGTGGAATTTCATTATCTGTTTCCATAAATTTGTATATCTTGATTAATGTTGGCAATATATTTATTTTAGCACACGCGCACAGAAAATATCTTTGTGAATTTTGCTCGCGTACCTGACAGCCCAGGAATATAAATAAAGATAATGAAAATTTAATAAATTACACGCGATTTTCAATGAATTATTAATGCATGGGAAATTGATACCACAATTCGGTAACTAATGAGCGATTATAGACTGTGTGTATAATGACACTAAATGCTACTAGCAGTTTATATGATATCATCATTTACACTTGAATATGTAATTCACTAACTATACTTAGCATCGATTATAGTTAATTGGCCAGTTAAAACAATTATTATATTCTTCTGCTATATAGAAATTTCAAAGCATTAACACTTGTGAAAGCGACAATTAAAGTTACTATTGAAATATAACAGTTGACCAGATTTCTGTAACCAATACGTATCGTATTGCGAGTTTTTCTTAATTATGAAAAGCTCATTATATAGCTATGATCCGGTTCAAATACAAAACTTTTAACAAGAACCCGACACCTAGCAATTAAAATTAGTACGGGTATAGGTATGGCGGTCGTGGCAGCAATCAAAACTACGGCACAAAAGAAAAACTCATGAAAGGTCTGGGGGTGTTCTTGATCACTATTCCTGTCATGTGCGGCCGCTGTATATGAGCCCGAAATCACGCTCTCATCAAATTCGAGATCGGTCTGACCAATTCGCCGACGATTTCTCCAGAGAACGGAGGTCATAGGTGACCGTTCCCGAAGGACATCTACAATACTCCCTGATACATGGCCACGTGGACGATATGTACCATTGTTGGCTTTCCCTTGATTTTATTTATCTATCAAGTCGCGTACACAAACAAATAACGTAATATTATCTCTAGCCAATATTGTATGATTTCATAATGTACCTCAACTCAACGTCATGAATTAAGCTTCCATAAGCTAAATATTGAAATGAATATACATTCTTTAGTAGGAACGGATGGAACTCCAAAACAGTGGGTTTTTTGTAATCCACAGGAGTACAGAACTACGAGAAAAATAAATTACTACCAGCAGTAATTGTATAATTTAGAAGTTTTATGGAAACCTGAGAGCGACTATATATTTACCATATGTAAATTGTTTTAATTAATGCATTTTCACTGTGGAATTATATCGAATTAAGGTAAGCGTTGTACATTTAAACTTCAACTTGATTCACATAAGTTTGACAAAGTATTACTCTACAAATTATCGTTGTAGTTTGTTAAGTTTGTTTACACTAAATGTATAATTACATACTGCGCCAAGCCGTCCAGATACGTACATGTTTTATAATGTTCGCAACGCGTTAATTCAGTTCGTGCACACTTGTATAAAGTTTATTTATTTTTCTTCCAGTTTAACTCTATTACTGCACCACTCTGCGGCTGGTCTCTATAGTTTAAATTAAAAAACTTAGAATGAAAAACTCGTTGTCAAATACAGTTCCTCTATTAAAACTAGAGTATATGTCTGCGGTCCAAGCGACAAGTTTTCATTGAGACCATTCGCAACGATAGCTTACCATCTACAAGTAACTTTGCAGTCAGTTGTAGTAAAGTTATAAACTACATAGTGTACCCACCCCCTCCCCCCAGTCCGCCTTTAACTATAAGTCTATCGTTCACATACAGTAAAGAACTAAAAGTATATTCAAATAAAACATATAATGACTGATGTAACTTTTACATATCTAGTATAGACATACGTACGTAATACTAACAGAAATATTACCCACACTTACGTTCACAGAACTAGTACGCAATAACCGTATATCTTCCAAATTTGTATTCTTTTATTTTCCGTAGAGAAAACGGTTAAGTACCGTAGTTTTAAAGCTATGTGCCCCGACAAAGATACATATTATTTGAATAATTTAAGTTTCTTCAGATGTTTTCTGGAAACGGTAACTGGCACACCTAGTTTCAAAGAAAACTATATGTATATTTTATATCGTCTGACATTTATATTCATTCTATTTTACTATTATCATTGCTAAGAAACATTCTAGTTACAAATAATAACTATTCCAATGTAAAACAATTGGTTAAATATTACCGTTTAATGGCAATTAAACAAGTAGGTATTCTGTGGAAGAGAAATCGTGTGAACAATGACTGATTCATGTTTGGAAATCTATTGGTCATACATATCTCGTTTCTTATGGCACTATTTTCTATCTGTTGATAAAAGTGCTTTTGTCTCCTCCCCTAATATTACGGGTTGACAATTTTTCATTCGCAAATTTCTTCCGCATGCTTTGCAGACAAAAGACGGTAACTTGGTATGACACGAGCGTCAAGCGGGTAATATAAATATGTTCATAAGAAACGTCTGTCCATATTTTATCATAATATCGTCGTAGCTGAATGTTTCACACCTTCGACCGTGTGGCGGCTCACGCATGCGCACTGACCCGGCACTGCACATAGACCCGTCGTATAGTGACTGTGATGACCAACACACAGTGTACATAACCAGCTTCTAGCTACGTCTACAACACAGCCGGTCCATATACACTCAAATCACGTCCAGTTGACCTGCTTCGACCCCTTGACGGTCGTGCGGCCGTGTCCACGCCAGAAGCCTCGGGTGCGACAGCAGCTACTCCTACCACACACCAAACCACGTCCTCCTCCAACACAGGCAAGCAGGCTAGTGTGAGGTCACAAAGAACACAACACAATAGATCTCATGCAGAACACGGAAAATATATAAAGCAAATCGACGGACACGCGGAGAAGTACACCACAAGCTGACTCCGTTATTGCGCTACACCCAGACGTTCTGCATTCTCCTCCTTCCTTTTGCATTTTTTCGTTTGTTTTTCTGTTATGCGGTTTCAGTTTCGCATAAAACCGCACAACAGAAATTATAAATTCTTGAAATGGAAAAACAAGAAAGAAACAGAAATGTTGTAATGCATCTTTTGTAATCTCTTATTTGTCGTTCCATTACCCGCTAGAAACGTGAAATTGTTTCTATACAAATAAAACATTCGTGCACAGACAAGTAAAGATTGTTTGCCACTGTTTCCAAGTTGCTAACGCTATCTGCACCAACATTTTCCATGTAAATGTTATAACACATCGTACATAACTACTGTTTTTTATTAACTATTCGGTGAGTGGTCAGTTCGAATTAGGAATATGTATACAAATTTGGAATAGTTTTTGCTAAAACCGCAAATATCAGGTCCCACGGTATAACGTATATACAAATTGGTACCTGCCTATAACTGGTATGCTATATAATGATGATGTGTACACAATGCAGTTATTTCTATGTATCGATGTGAATAAGTTTGCAGCAGGTGGATGATGCGGGGGTGGAGAGGGAGGGTGGTGGTGTAATGCATGAACATAATAACCCTCCGTATCCGTCATATATGCTGTCAGCCAATGTTTTGCTTTGGTGATTTGAACAAACAGTAATATGAAAAGCGGGAGACGTGTTTTGTTGTTATTTAGTCAGTAACCGTGTAGTTTTACTGTGTTCCACATACACACCGTATGCAAAACAAAACGCAGTTCATTTAAAGTCAATAAAAATAACGCGAAATGTCAATTACGTACAAACGTAGCGTGCATAATGTCCCATCTCCCTGTATTTTGCACCCAGTGATCAAACAACACATCGTAATTATGTACAAACTGACAGAATTCAACATGTGATATTTTTAAGCAAATGTGTCACGAAACACAACAACATGTGCTATTCACAAAGCAAATGTTACATGCATTACATATCCCTCTGTGAATATTGTAATTTATTATTTATACTCGTATCAGTGTATGATCGATTATAAACTAACGTGAATAAATACCTGTACTAGATTATAACCCATCGTTAATGAATATATGTACCAGATTTACACATACACGCACATACACATAGGCAAAGGTATGATTATAATGACATTATAATCTCATATGTAAACAGATAAAAACGAATATGCGGGAATTATATGAACTATACCATTATACAAACTTCTAGAATATTCCAATATACACATACTATGTTACAAATAAATACAAAGGGAATATTTACTCGTTACCATGTTGTTGTGAAGCATGAAAACCGATTAGAACATCAGAAATGGCATCAATACATTAAGAAATTCTAACAGGATCTTAACACGTCTTAGTGAATATATCAAGTGTGACATCAATGGCAGGATACTTGTGTCTAACAGAGAGGACTCGTGTCAAACGGGAATTAAGTAACAAACAGGCATTAGAACAAAAGAGAGATTCTTCACTAACACGTATCACTGGTTGCCGCAGGCTTGTGTGCGAACCAAGCTCTACGCAGTTTAGAGATTTAGCAGCTGTTGCTGAGGCTAAGGCAAATATACTGTACTGTACTGTACGGCTGGTACAGCCTGGTATTCCAACCGCTCGCTCGCTACAGCGCTGCTGTCGCCGTCTGTACGACGAGTGTGCGAGAATCTGTGCGTTCCGGAAGATTGGCAAGGAGGTAAATCTTTTGAAAGCCTCAGCGGGAAAGCCATTAAATAGAAATGTAAACGCATACGATGTTGCAACCAACACGAACCACAGAGAAAACCTAAAGCCCGACTTGTATGAATGACACGGAGAAATGATGTTTCTGTTCACTGGGGTGCTGCTACCAAAACAGAACATGTAAACACGAAAACATATGACTTTTCGTTTTGTTCAACGTGTTTTTCAATCAAGAGTATATAGAGTATGCTTGTAAAGAGAACTAAGTAGATTAATTTCAAACTGTACACATCGAAAAGGCATGCAACAGATTTCTTTATCGATTTTCTCAGAATAATATTGTTACTTGATGTTATAATTTATATAACCTTTGGTATCGCTTATAATAAAGTTAATAATAAAAATGTTTGCATGAAAGTAATGAAGAATATAATAAAAGAAAAAAATCTAAATGATTCCGCGTCTGAAACATGATACCGTGCAAAAGGTCGAAGTGAGCGCTTCGCACGCTACTGGACCTGATTACTGACGATCCGGAACACAGAACACGCACACAGAGTAGCGGCGTTGCCTCAACCCACAACGTACATCCCCTTAAAAATACAACCATATTTTCATTTGCCATATCTACTCATTCACATTCTAGACCATACAGTCTCTATGTATATTTATATAATAGTCCTTTTTACAAATATGTCAACCCAATACTATATTTTCTTTCCTAATTACTCTACAATATTTTCAACTCTAATTCTGTAATATACCAAATATAAATGTTATTCTTTCGATTTAATATGAAGCTATGTATATTTGCATATAATTTAAATAATATTGTGTACTGACAATTGAAGTCTAAAACGTAGAACAGTACAATTTCGATTTCGTTCAGAAGCAAAGGTTTAATCTCATTAACAAAACAAATTTTAAATACAAATCCAACTTTCACCTGCTATAAATAAACCGGAACCGGAGAAAATGTAACTATGACGTAAAAGCTTGCCTAAATAACAAGCTTTATTTGCATATTGTTTTCAACATTTCAGGAAATTCTAAATTACAAAACAACACGTTTCGCTCCAAAATTAATTTTATTATTTCAACCCTTAAACTGGTATAAATAACAATGAGAAGTGTCTAATTTTGATTTAAAAATTCCGTGTGGAAAATACATAATTCTAGAACTACTCATATTGAAGTAAAAAAAAACCCATTTGCTAAAATCATATAGGTGTTTCATCAACAAACAAACTAAATTAAATGGTAATTTTCTTCCATGGAAATTAACTCATTTTCCGGAGCGTTATTGATTTTCTAATCCATTTAGTTAAAACTATCGGGATAAAATCTAATTAACGCCACTTGATTAAATTTTCATCTGATTAAGCTGATAGAAAAACAGAATTTTTTATTTTTATATTAATAGCTATTATAACAAATTTAAAATGTTTTTATAAAATAGATGTACTTACCTGTATGTAGATGTATCGCATGTGTAATATTATTATATATAAACATATTGGAAGCTAAGTTAACTTTTAATGCGCTATAATGTAAAACTTATCCCATTCGCTCCCCTCGAAGCCTTTTCAGAACATCAAGGTCACAACAATTACGCGTCGTGAACATTTTATTACGCCGCATAATGGTGAGAGCATCTGGCGCGGCAATGCTATTTTAATGATATATAATGGTGTTCAAATTTGTGAACAATTACTACGATTTTTGAGCTCAAAGCTTTCAGTGTTTTTGGTCCGTTAAAAGAGGAGATTGTGAAATGTGAAATAATTATTACAAAGAATAGGGCGGCACATTAAAACTACTATGTACGTCATACATTTTATAGTATGAAAGATATATCAAGTAAGTTGACCGTAACATTCATTGTTCAGATAAGAGTAGATGTTTTAAAACGTAAAATTAAATTCTTTGTATTTTAATGAATGAGTTTCATGCATATACAGTACATCAATTCATTTACATCGAGATGGAAATATAACATCAACTGTAGGGAATATGTGTGCTGGATTGAGTGAGTTCGATTTGTGCGAGTAGTAAAATCAATAGAAAAGTAATAAACGAGATATCTCCAAACGTTAAACAACACTCAGCAAACAAGTTCTGGAAATATATTTTCACGTTGACAGAAGTTAGTGGAAATGAATAATAACGTTGCATGTTCGGAGACAATTTGAAACGAGGACCGCTTCAAACTTTTCACCTCGAAGGCACGAATCTCTGACAACTCCCCGCAACGCACACGGTTTTTTTCTCTCGTGCGTGGATAGTTTGGACGTGAAGGGAAAAAGTACTTGGTTTAAAAATATCTGTGCGTGAGCGTATTGATTACTTCACAAGCTAAAGACAAATTTTCTTTCTACCCGCTGGCAAAAATAAAACTCTATTTTGTATTCATACAAAGAACAAAAATATGAATAACATTAAATACGTAGTTATATACAATTAAATTTTAACTAGACGATATAATTAGGTGATACTAAGACGGCAACCTGTAACGTATTTTGCGTATACATATTTATGAAGTTTTACAAAAACAAACTCTGCTCTTACAGCTCTCTATTGATCGTCAGTTCATTATATATAACAATACACACCTGCAGAAGAAAAAACGTTATTTCTACGGGGAATTTACCTTTTTTACTGGATAATTAATTAAATTTCAACAAAAATCAATTGAGAATATCGGTTTAGAGATTTTTTGTTTATTAAGCTGTTTTCTAGCGGGCTTCGCACAAAAAATAGAGTACTCCTTTTTAAAAGCAAACGCAAAATAATTGGGTCAATTTTTCGGGAAGTTATTAAATGATAAAGTACACCAAAACAGAGGCTAATTTTTTTCTCGCCATTTCTTCCTTCCAGTGTGTAAAACGACCTGAATTATTTATCAGAGAATTAAGTGTCAAATACAGCGTCTACATAAATATATCACAAAATGTTTCTCAGCCGATATTGGACGAAACAATCGTCTCGTATTCCTTACAGAGATAAAAATGAAACCGAAACACGCAACTACATTTCTAGCCTAGGTTCTCTTTGAAAAATAACTGCTCATTTGACAAAACAAGGACAAGAAGGATGTGCCAAGCGAAAGGATTCCAGATAGAGAGCATGTTAAATCCGTATTTTATTCAACACATTACAACGAACATTGACGTAGTCATTTACAACCATTTCCATTTGTAGATTGTATAATGTTACATGGAATAAAAAACAATATCTGATCACAATCATTTACAAATATACAACAACTAAGAGCACTTAGAGGATATCTATGAAAGTGAAAGCGTTAAGCTGATTAACTATGCTCACTGTCAGTTGAAATGGAAAAGAAGTAAATGATGACATTCAAGAACGGTTCGTATTATTATAAGCTTGTTGTCTGTGAAAACCTATTAACTGTCGCATGATACATTTATAGGAATAGCCAGAGTAAGTTCCGGATGCACGGCCGGAACTTCCATCTGTCTTCCGATTCCGGGCCAGATAATAAACTCATTGCTGCCATCCACTTGTTCCATTAAAGGAGTAGGAGTAGGGTAGGCAAACAGCAGAAAGTTAAACAAGGAACATACCCATCCTTATTATACTCGTCTGCCATTTACACAGCCTTGTACTTGATGGTTAATATTTAAAACTTGAACATTAGGACATTTCCTTCTGAAAATTTTAACATTTGAAAACACGGGGGAGAAGAGTTATGGTGACATAAACAAATTATCACTAATCTAACATGTAAAAAGTTTCCTATGAAATGTTCAATAATGAATTACTTCTAAAATATAACTAATTGACGGAAAGATAATGTTTTAGAATGACTAATGAAATACTACGGATCCAATGGAATTAAATTATCTGTCACAGGATTAAATAGAAATAAATTATTTGATTTAATTTCGAGTTTTGTGAAGGCAAAGAAAATGGTAAGATAAGAATAAATAAACTGTGGGAACTTGCGAGTATTTAAGAAAAAATTAAATAAATGACAAACGTAACCTTTAGATCAGCTTGGACGTATAGATTTATAGGCAATACAATTTCCAACTGATTGCGCACGTAGTTATATTATTGATTTCTCTTGGAGCCCATAGCGAAAGTCACAGTGGAGATTTTCATTCTTCCTGCATCCGTTTGCTATCAATGTTTAATGTGATACAGGCAATTTCACTCGGATTTGATACACACAGAGGGGGATAGAGGTATGGGGATAATATAATAGGCATGAATGTGTATAGAGGTATGCGTATACGTCAATATTCAAGTGTATGCACAAGTGTGCTGGTGGTTGAACAGATATTATGTAAAGGGCTTCTGTGATACGTATGAGGGCTACTTGAACCTGCATTATCCCATAAATAAGGGATAATATTACTGTTTCATGTTCAGAGACCCTAATGATATTACACGCAACGACCTTACTCAGGAAAGACGCTAATTGGAACAAACTCTGCAGATTATCTTACGTGCTTACACATTTTAATCAGAGTTATTCTCAAATTCAACGTAATATTAGATTAGATACATTAATATCGCCTAGTTAATTCATTCAAAGAACAGCTTGTTCTTGTAATAATTCAGACAGAATAAGATCCACTTTACAGATGAATAAATATATCTGTCTCCTGGTAAAGTATTTGTAGGAGTTGTGTGAAAAATGGGTTTAAGGGTCCTCGGTTTTACTGGTAATCAAAGTAATGAAACCGTTTCGGTTCAGAAACAAAATTCATGAATTTTAGAAAGTACTGTCATTAGCTGGTTACATAAACTTCATTAATTTGTAAATAAGTGGTAAGTAATTAAAAGTTTATATTCAGTATTTTGTGTACGATGGTGCTCAAATGATTACTGTAAAAGTTAGTAATTAATTGTAAACATAAGATTAATTACATACAGAACAGGTAGCTATATTAACCAGTGCAAATGTAATTTTCAATAATATTACTAATACACTAACATTTTAAATACCTTTTCTAGCTGTTTGGAGAAACGTCCGTTTGTTCTTCGAATTCTGGAAATAATAAATACAAAACTTAATAACAAATTAATTATACATATTACCATTATTTTATTACAGGCATAGTAATGTAAGTAATTGAGTAATGCTTTTTTACACCATGTTAAAACAAGTTATAACGTTGAACATTTCGAGAGAATACAAAATGTAAACGTATTTGTGTTTCTGTTCGTTATTAATTTCATTTGCAATGTAAAATTAGTACAATGTTAGTGGACACTTTATACATACGTGCATGCTTGGGAACACCATCTACGTGAAGGCGGTGTATGTCAGGTCCATAACAATTGTAGTAACAACGCAATAATCTCGTCTGGCTTATTACAAATTAAACCATGAATAAATTATTAGCTTCTACCCTCATTATTCTCTGTTTTGCGGTCGGCCATGTCGGTGTCGTGCGCTTTTCACCACCACCACCACCCCAGGCCAAACCTTCAACATGATAAGAGCCCTTTCTACTCTGCTATACCATGCATTACTCGCCATACACTCATATACTCAGTCATCCTTTGTTTCAACGACCACACCGTCAAAATGTCATAACACATTACAAAGAGAAGTACATCAACCGTCATACATATATAGGTATATATTTGGATACAAACATATATACACGTACATGTACAAGTATATAGTACACATTTAAATTAAATACCTACACGAATCAACAAGCCTTATTTATCAATACCACAATTCACACAATAAAACACTAGATGAAATACATAATTTACTAGTACTTCGTCATAATTGGATAAATATACAAATCATTGGACAATTTGTAAAATACACTCATGGTACTCACATTAATAAAATGAATGCGTCTGGTTTTAAAGGAGCATGAAGTGATTACAGATTATTTCAATCATCGAATTCATCAGAGTTTATGTGTGTCATCATATGTCTGTACTGATGTACCGATTCATACCGTGCCTAGCTTTTCAGGGATCAAGCGCTCGTCCCGATTCCCAACCATACATACATATATATGTACTACGTATATGCACATTCATATCTATAGGGAAGATGTTAATCCCTAGTATGCATATACATTATAGTAGGGGCATGAATTTGCGGCGAGACGTGGCAATATTAACCGGTGCGAACCACATTATTGATGGTATACACGATACGATGCATCGCTTCGTTCTACTTCCATCGTCATCTACATATTGCGCGAACTGACACCGACACTATTTCAGCTTATCATCCCAGTCTGATATCAGTTCGATAGCGATGCCATTTCAACATTTTAGTTAGATCGTAAATGTATACTCGGATGTGAGGTATTTACTCGTAATGGTATGGTCATAATCGGGATAATGAACATACTCGTCCATATATTGCTTCCGGACATATATTACTTGATAATTTTCACATAGAAATGTACTCTATGATATGCAAACTTTAGCTTGTTATTCGAACATATTCTCATTTAACTACTAAATACAGGAATAGTGTTACTGTCATTCCGAGCTGTGAAATATAAAACTAGTTTAAATATGTTTGCATATTCTATTCTAATTACTGTAGGTAACAGAAGAAGGCTACACGTTGTGAACAGGTGATTAATCTGTTTCATTACTTCCAGTGGATACATGTAATCGTAAGTCAGCAACATACAATATTATTTACATGAACTCGATGTATGAAGGAAGACGGCTGCCGTCTGCGAGCTTGGATAATGTGGTATCTTGATACATAATGAACCGAATCCTCCTGAGCGCAACGTGACGTTGCAGTGATCAAAGTCGGTTGCATTGAGGCTACACACTGTGCACCGACGAGACGCCGACATGCAAGACGTCTGATGGGAAAACGAGTCAGGACCGTAAGAGTTGTTTTTCCTTCCAACCCGGAATAGCTAAACATTCTGGAACGTATGACGTCTAGTGCTGAGTGGAATATGTAATAAAGTTTTTACTTGAATTTTGAATAAACGAAAATTCTGTGATAAAACTTTGGGACATATATGGAGTTGAATATATAATAGGGCACTTTGAAGAGCGAATTTTTAAAATGATTGTTCTCATTGATATGCATGCATATTTTATGAGATTTTCTTTTATATCGTAATGGAAGCTACTTGATTTTTACAGACCATTGAGCAATGAAATATTTATCATGTGCTTGTTCCAACAAAAATGTAAATAACATATTATCCGATACTATGATTATTATCAATATTCTATTGATAGCACTACGAGAATAAAGTGTTATATGAATATTGCTCAAGTGTAACATGACTACGTATGAATTTATTGCTTAGCTTAGTTGTAAGACTTAGCGTAAGTGAATGACGATTGCGTGTATTACGTGGACATAATTTGTTGTTTCCTTTCGTTGAGCTGTAACGCATGGCGAATGTGCGCTGTAACAAGAGTAGCTTCATTTAAATTTTAGATCTTGCTAGCGACACGCACACACTGCCGGTTTGTGCTACGACATCTTCCAAGGAAATTTGAATAACCGGCTTCTGTTAATTAAGACAGGTAGAGAGAAATGGCCGCGATCGTATTTATTTATTTCCCGTCCCCTTACTGTCAGAATGCCGCCGGTGTATAACAAAACACAAACGCTCGCGTCGCCGTGAACAATGAAATTAAATAAAACAGAATAGGTCATGTACGTTGCTTATATCGAGTATCTCACATTCAGAATATTTATTCTACATAACAAAATATCCGATAATAAAACAAAACATATTTTCAATTAAGATATGATAAAAAACAAGTTAATTATAATGCACAATGCAAATAAATATCTTGACAGTAAAACAATATAAGTATCTGGATTTAATTAAACGAACAAGACGAACTTGTGTTATATACGTAATTACTGTTCGTTTATAAGGAAATTTCAAATGATATATCATTAAAACAGGCTAGGAGCCAGACAGTCTGCAATGTCATCGATTTTATTTGTAAAACGCAGTTATATATTGAAATATTATCATACAACCTTATTCAGGACAAGGTCAAAGTTGAAAGCAATATATGAATATGTAATTTTAAAACTGTATATGATTCTACACATTTACAGACGAACTGATTTAGCATTTATTATTTTTTAAAACAAATATGAGTATCTACATTAAGGATTATTCAAATAATCTCTAACTTTTAATTTTGATTTGAAACCTATTTTGCTTGGAATGCAATCATTTGAAAAAAAAAATGTCCTGCAGCAGACGGACGATCCTGCTGGTGGACAATACTCCAGTTTATATCCTGCGGATTCCATTGTTCCAACAGCTAGGAGAATAATAAACTCATACAGATCCTTGGAATTAAAATTGGGAAACTTTTCCAATTAGCTATCAATCCCAGAAGAAATTAAACGCTATACTGCCCTTACTACAGATTCAACAGTTATTTGGTAGAACATATTATATTGAAACGCACATCCACACTTGTAACATTTCGAACAAATATATAAAAATTCTCAAAGAATATTTACAAATATCTCTTAGAAAATATTTTATATAATTTCTTGTCGACAGGTAACTGTTTATCAGCTAAAGTAGTGTATCTTCAACGCGTTTTCTCCTTGAATATACAAGTATATACTTGCTGTATGAAATTACCTGTACTAATGAAAAATGTAAGAAGGAAAGATGAATTTATTATTGAGGCAAAGTGCTGCCAAGTCAGGCATGGATTTTAATTTCAGTGAAATCGTATGCCGGGTGAAGTGATGCGAAGTAGACTTTGTTAGTTGGTTACTTTTGTATGAATATGTCGAAGCGCAGATGAGAGATGCTGGTACAAGTGACCCGTTATTAATTCAATATCATCAGCTACTTGATTAGCTCCGGACATGGTCACAGTGAAATTATGAAAATATGCAGAGTACACAACAATTTTAATAAGATTCTACGTTCATATACTCTTCACTTTCATCAAAACTTTGTGAAATATACTCAATCATTCATGATGAAATACGTACAGCTAAACAAAATTGATTTCATGAACACTGGTTACAAGATTAAACTTTATAACTACATTGAATATTCAATATTATACATTAAATGACAATGTGCCACCGTCCGAAACAATATTAAACAATCCCTGGAAAATGCATGGCACTCAATAAAATATGTACAGTGTACTGTAGTATACGTTTAAACTTTGAATCAATTTGCATGCTTTATTTAATCTGCACAGCAGCACAGGATAATGGTATTATTGAATTTGTGAAATGCATCTGTCAATACTCCTGGCAGTGTTGTATGATATATCAGTCATATTTTTCATTTATATATGCATATTAAACAAAATTTATTATCCTCATACATATATGCCTTTAGCACTTGAATATATTGTTTTTTCAAAGTTCAAATGTTACTTTATAAACATAAAAAAAAATTCTAAATATGATACATATCTCAATAAGTAAATACATTCTCAGAGTCATCATATAACAACTAAAATATAAACATCAGTATATAAAACAAATATGTGTATGTTTTAAAAACATCACGAATTCTTCTGACTTTTAAGAAAAATATTTTACTATGTAACGTATATATTTTCATATTTACATATTCTGTATACTATACAGTGCTCTCGCAGTTCCCGAATATAAAATATTTATTCAGCGTGCTCTTTACAAAATCAAGGATATCTCCCGAAAGTACTCGATTGCTTAAAATATCAAAATGGTTTATTTTTAGTACACATATGTGTACTAACAATATTCAAATATCTACTGAGACTATGTCTCTTATTTCTAATATATTTTGACATACATTTCACTGGACAAAACTACTGTGTTTATTGAATTATACTAATCATGAATACAATACTTGATCTATATACTCTTGGTGGATAATAAAAGTAAATGGTAAATAACACCTGTAACAAGGACGCTGCGGTATTCAATAGCCTTGTGCGGTTTTCTCAGGATATTTACGCATTAATAAGTTTATATTACAAAAACCACATCATGCTACTGTGCCCTGATTTCCTGAAGGCGAAATCAGAACATTTTTTATTATTCTGTATATGAATAAAACAGAACAAAATTTCAATTAAAGTACGTCGAATAACATATTAAAACATATAATACTGGTATTTTTTTTAAATATACTCGTATAAATAGTCAGTACCGTACTGAATAAACCAGCATGTCTCATCAGTTTACATATACCGGTTAATTCGGATACTTGAATATGCACAAATTTGTGACCTATATTACTCTTATGAGTAATATTTCACAAGTTAAATTAAAAGTAAATGTACCAACGTTTTTCTCGTACATGTTTACTCGCAAATATACAAGTTTAACGCGAGATGCATAGGTAATATTTTGTATTTTCTGTTATGAAATATTCAACGCGTACAAACATAGTGAACACCGTAATACTGATAGATATGCATGTATGTGCACAGGTAAATATAATTGAGGCACCACAAGTATACGCATATAGAACAGTGAACATTAATTAAAAATCCGATCATGAATCACTTAGCTCGTGTGCACGTATATATGAATGCTGAATGCCGGCTCGTATAAAATCCATTTGCAGTGTAACACACGTAGAAACAACGACTACTCTGTGTGTGAACATATGACACATAAATAGATGCATATGCAGTCACAATCAAGACGGTGTTTCCTGCACAAATGCATACACACGTACAATACAAAACATGGATAAGCGACGCTTGTCTCACCGACACCCGACAACAACAGACATAAACAATGAGAATGCTGACTCGACACTGACACATTGTCACAAAGCTTTCCACAACTCAGCTTGCTGCTCTCATATCAAACGCGGATTCTATTCTCAGCTGTTAAAAAACAACAACAACAATACACGATTCATTGACAGCAAGATTGATATTTACAAAAGGATGTAAACACACCAGCCAACCTGTTCTATAAAGCGTATGTCGATTTGCTTGCAGTTTATACTTTGTGACGGTGTTTCCCCGGAAAATAATGGCATGTATCCTGATATCAGTGTTAAGCTGCAGAAATACTTTAAAATATCAATAACTATAAAGATATATATGTTCGTGCAGGGTCATATATCAACAGATACCAGGATTACAAGATTACAACACGAACTTTTAAGCTTTACCATGGTAACGGTACAGAATTTATAGAGTAACTTGCTATAAAACATACTTATATGGGAAGTAAACAGAACAATATAACCCATTATATTGTTCTGTTTACTCTGCATATAAGCTATTATTCCGAGATTAAAACAATAACGAAATGATACGAAATGAGTGTTGTCAAAACTACTGACTCTGTGATATTTGTTTTACTGGTAAATGTTGTAATATTCCATACATACATACGTTTCTATGGAAAATGCAACGTTAATAAATAAACACTGGTTCTATGCAGTATGATATCTGTGCAACAATATTCCATGCTGTTACCAAGAACACAGGTGCAGATACATGGCGCCAGGACAGCACTCTCAATCGTATACAATTAGCATGCAAATGTGTTTGTAATTTTCTATCTGCTAATTTCTTTGTACCAACATTCGCGACATGTACGTCGACGGTATGGCGTGCGAAGCTGGAACGTGTGCAAACGTAACAAATATACACATGCACGTACACGTACATGAAAACGCGCGTGTGCTCTCGAGCATACAGACAGACAGTTGCAAACGCTCTAAGGCAAATATGCTAATCTACACCTCATACAAAATGCAAGTGCTGAAGGCACAATGAAATGCAATTGCCAGCCATTTACATCAGATACTTCTTAGTTTCAAACAGAATAAATCGGTTGTTTACGATAACACTGGCAATCGTACAACGTAAATTAATTAAGCAACGATTTAAGGAAATCCGCTTCGCTTTAACATAACATCTCATATCACATTTAAGTGTTAGAGATATGACTATGACGTACACACAGATATTATATATATATACACACTGTATTTCTGTTAATAAACTATATGCCACGTTATTCGCACGTAAATACGAAACAAATGAACTGTGCAAGTTCGAATCTGACGTCACATATTTGTAGTCACTGATCGAGTAAGATCGAGAAGGCTGTGAAGCGTGAGCTATTCCTAATGAGTAATTGATGACTGTTATTTCGTGTAACTGAGTGAGAAAAACCTGTTGGAGTCGTACTCGATGCGAATCGATTCTATACGTTCGTATACACTTGCATTAGTTGACAAATTATGAAGTGATCTTCATCTCCTAAACCCAGGCCTTGTGCAGCACTGGTGTGGACAGATGGTGAAACTAATTGTGATTGATCAAAACATGTATTAACGAATGAGACGTAATGACAGTAAAATAAAAATAAAAATATGTTTTACGTACAATATGAATGAAATAGTATATCCATTTCTTATTTTCCAACAGGGAACTATGCTTTAAATAAATGTATTACGGACCATTACAGTTCTAAAGACTAACATATATAATTGACTAGTTCGTTCATAAACAGTTCAACTAATAATCGATATATTCCGTCTCGTACTTATTTATTTTCCATGTTCACTGTTTGATAAAGAAACTAATAAAAAGCATGTCGAAGCGTGAAATCGATTTTGACATAAAATACAAGAATTGAACGGTAAAGAACTGCTATTAATTTCGAGCAGTTAATCCATATGAACTATTTTCAATTTTCTTTTAATATCCGTCAAATTGTGCTCGTCCAACGGGACTCGACGAAAGACCATTAGACACGTCAATTGTTTCCTGCAGCTGTGCTTCGTCTCTCTACATGTATGTATGTATGTATGTAAGTGTGTGTATTGCATCTACGTTCTTATATCCACAACAAACTATGGACATATACCAGAAGCAGAATATCCTTCGTCCACACAACAAAAAAACACAATAACTCTTACACGTCATTGGACGTTCTGTCTGCACTTCCGCCAGTTGCGAAAGCGTTTAAACGTGACGTCAACTTAAAGTTAAAATATCCTGTTATACTCAGTGCAGACGTTTCCGTTTTCACATTATCCTTACGACAGCAAACTTTTTTATATGACTCGCGAAGAATTTGAAATGAATGAGGAACGATATTAAAAATAACTGCAGTGACAGTAATATTTTCTCTTTTCTACACATCTTCTTATCAATATTTCACATGTATCAATTAAATGTTACAATATGCAGTAATAAAGCTAGATTTGAAATTACATAAACAGTAATAGAAGAAAAATGCATTTTCTCAAGTGTTTCGGTAGCACATGAGCTGACTTCATTTCCCGAGACATCCAGATAGATATGCTATGTTACTTCCTTCTCCGGATGCAGTTCTCCGGTGTTCGCGGTGAGCGCTTAACTTCTGAAATGATCCGTGTTGAAAACATAGTTACGTTTCAGAAGTAGTAAGTTGCAGATTCCATGATGCACTGATTAAATTTGTATTTGCAAATTATTTCAAATATGTATTGACACCGATGTACAAGTTTTATTATATTCTAGTATTTATATCTTATACGTAGTATTATAATTTGTTTCCTTTAATGTACGCTTATAATTTTCTTTATTTATATTCTCTTATTTCTAGGATATATATGTGTTATTATATCTACGATATAAGGAAATGTTATAAAAGTGCAAATGTATGTAATATTCCTGATTCTGAAATCAATACACATACACTCATGCTGCTAAAACTGTATTTAGACCGAAATTTCGTAAGCTACAATTTTCAGGAAGTACTTTAGAAAGGCGGCAAGAGCAGCACAAGAAAATTTGTCACCACAGGGCAAACCTGAGAGCGTAAAATATACCTCATGGGCATACATATTTTACTTAAACCAGCCCTGAACTTACGTGCTGTAGATAGTTACGGCACATTCGCAGAATATTCTATATGTATATTTAGTGAAACCACCTGAGTCTATAGTTATATAGCGCGTAGACATTTGAATTGTGGAGGATGAGGGTATCGTTAGAATTCACCACCTATGTCAAGTGTATTTATAACCGTGTATGTTTAGAAACCAGCCTAAGGGATCTCTTAACATATCAAAGCTCTAGATTGTGTTACACTCATGTTTAATACGTCGATGAAATACGATTGCGCAACAGACACTGTCAACATATACATAGCGCAATACTTCACACATCATACATAGAATAAGCACTGTCTGATTAAGATTAAGCAAGATTGTTAGCAGAATAAGATTCATAGTTGATTCTAAACATAAACAGAACGTGTCTGAGGCGAATGTTAGTTTATAGATTTTTTAAAACAACATCTCTATATCGTGCCCAGTTATAATGTAAATTCACTAATATTATATTAATACTATCCTGACGCACACCGGAATATCAACTGAACTGTATTCGGAATTCAGCAGGAACCACTTTAATCGATCTAAGTGGTCCGAATCCCATAAGGAGATTGTATGTGGCCTAGCTATAGCCGATGCGAAGATGTTTCGTTTCCGGTTCCCGTACGACTATCCCGCGGGAACATCCGACTCACCTGGTCACGTGCACGATTCATTGTCTCCAGGGCGATGGCTTTTAGTAAACCCGGTTATGGTCTGGACTTCCATACCGTGGCCTATGCGCCATTTCTACTACCAGGCCACCTGTGCGTCAAGGACGGACATAGTAGAAAAGCAGGTGCGAAAGTGAGATGGAAAAGTTATACGGACTACGTTGTCTGATGAGTTTGCCGGTGGATTGATTGTGGAAGTTTTGATTAGAAAATATTGGGAAATTCGTTTTTCAGACGGTGACCAATTATTACTGACAATACCTTTCAAAGGTACTACCTAAATCTGAAGATTGAGAAGAATACAGATGGAAATGGGAACGATCTCTTAATTTAATGTTGGAATTGACATATTCTGTTCACGTTCTTGTGATGCCTAAATGAAAAGAGTCAATATGTCAATATTTATAACAAGATCATAAGAATCTACTAGAAATCTGAGATGTTCTATCTGCTACTAGTCGAGTATGCTAGGGTCTCTATAATACCCTAATTTGAAAAGCGCCATACATTTCTAAGATAACTTCGTAAAATAGAGTATTGCTAGTAAAACGTTCTTTAGTTATGACAAAGTTGTTCGTAAAATAAAGCGTCTTGTCGCTGGTTTATAAAGAAAAATTGTAATTCTATTAAATGGAACGAGCAGTATGCCATCCGTTGATATTATGGTCCTTTCACCTGGAGGTCGTGTTCGAGGCGAAGGGTAGTCGATGGTTAAGGGAGCTCGCGAACACGTTTATTTCAGTTTATATCCGTGCCCGGGCGGATATGGACCCATTCTATCTTCCTAACTTCCAGAGGTTGGCGCCACGAATTTCAACTTTTAGTAGATATCTCCACCACCGGAAATTCTGTGGATGTTGTTGTGTTCTTGTTGGCTACCGCAACTATCAGCCTTTCCTTCTTGATACGGGTAATAGCATGAACTTACCCAAACATATTCTTGCTACATAAACCATAGTAATGGAAAATTCAAACCAAAACAAAATGTGAAGAATTTATTCATAAAAATAAATCTTCAAAATTATCTTTCATTTCAAAATAAATATTTCTCATATTATTTCTAAAAAATAAACCAAGTTTTTATATGAATTACATTTTATAAAAAACAAATGAAGGCATCATGGAGTTTGGTTTAAAAGCCTTTCATTAGCTGATCTCTAATTACCTTACAATAGAGTGTTGAAATTGTTCAAGGCTATTTACTGGAAGGTAATTAATTTCTTTCAAGCACGAACCCGTATCACCATTTTTGTTGATAAGTACTGCAGTAATTATAATATAAAAGTATTTTTTGCAATTACCATGCTTTTATTTTCTACAAAAATATATAAATTTTTACTGATGAATCATCTGAGCTTTTTTTTTGAAAAATATATTTACGTAATAACTAACATTTAGTGCAATTTGTAAATTTTATGAAATAAAAAAAATATCGTTTATAGTTGTATGTCACGGAAAGTATTTCAAATAATTATTTGATGATAATATTGATTGAAATTGTATTATTTTATAATAAATATGAGATGAGAGTTTATTTTGTAGCACATTTGTATTTCTAGCTTATATTTTAGCAGTGTTTGAGCGTATAATTAAAACAGCATGTAATATTTTGCGAGAATCAAATTAACTAAAATAAGAGTTCGTTACGGAAACTAGTTCACCGCGAATTACTTTCGAGCAGACGTTAATAGTAAAGTTAGTACAGGTATGCTATAAAATTAGAGACCATCGCATATTAGAGGGAAGTTAAAGCTATGTGAGTAACACATCTCATAAATAAATGAACGAATACTGTCGAAAGTTTGTGATGTAAAGCGTATATACATCGACCTGTGGTTCTAACTAGACAATTCCCTCGGCTACAGACATAGTCTAAACATATGCCATTACATACACACTCCCACTAAAACCCACATATACATAAAAATATATATATAGAGCATGAAATATACATATGATGAAATTACGATAAATATTTAATCACCAGTAAATGAAATGTTGATAGATATTAACATTAATTACAATTTCATACATCAAAGTATTTTAATCCAGATGTTACAGATGAATCAATAAAATATGATAAATACTAATATATTCACTAGTCAATAGTATGAAATTATATAGGACCAAAGTTAAGAATTCACAATATATCATTGGTATTAAAAAAGAGAACTTCAGATATAAATAAATTTGAATTTCAGTGGGTATTGCAGTGGAATATCTAAATAACTTGACAGACATAACCTGCCTCAATATAAAAGACGTAGAGTACAAGGCTGGAGGAGGCAAGGGACGCACGTTAAGAGACGATATTGCTATACACTATTGGCTTGGCGTGGTGTGTACGTGAGAGTTATAATTCGTTTGAAAGACGTTTGCCGAGACGTGTGTCCTGTGTATTGTAGGACAGCTGTAATTCCGCATTCCCAGTGCGCTATAAGTCGGCAAGGGCTACTGGAAATGCGTGACGGGTATTAATTATAAACGATGCCATCCGCCCGTCTGAATACTAAAAAAACCCCAACAACCGAGTTACAGTACAGCTCACTACCAGACAAACTGTCAACGATATTTCACTCTGCTAGGAGCGTATTAGAAAAACAAACGACACTTTCGTGTTCAGAATTAAAACAAAAAAAAATACCGCTAAAGCAAACGGGTTTAAAAAGAGAAATTAACTTTGACTTTTCATCGAGGCAAAAACTTTTTTCATTTCGTGCGCAGCGATGACATAGCGGGATTGGTTTCAAAGGCTCAAGCCTACAATCGAAAAAGTTTTGTAAAACAAAACATAGCAGTTTTTCAAAATATCGGTTTGCGAATTTTCTTTGTTTTTGGTAAATGTTCTTATTCGTGAAATTCAATGAATGGAGAAGAGTAAGAGGAAACGAAATCCATCATGCATAAATCAAAGTATATTTGGCTACAGTATTTCTTCTTTTCTCAACAAAGTTTTAATTTTCAAGAATGTTTCGGTTATAATACAAAAATTCGTATAATTTCATTTGGTGAAATCTTTATTGTTATATCTGCTCACTGGATCTTATAGATTGGTATTGAGTTTTCAAAGGAAAAAGAAAAAATAAACAGAATTGTGTGTGTGTGACCAGAAACAGGTAAGTATATCGGTAACGTAACCAGTTAAATGAAAGCAAACGGTTCAAGAACAAATACGTGCAGTAGTTGAGGTGTTAAAGTTTCTGTAAGCGTGAGCCACGTAGACCGAATCGCGACACTAACAATTTAAGTAAATCCCCCAAGAAAATCGAAGTTATTCCCTTTACGTACTATATGAACATCTGTGCTCGCGTGCTTAGAAATTACAAGATCTTTAAGCTCCGAACAAAGCATACATACTGCCTCGCTTCGCATTCGACCAATAACAAAGTTTACACTGTTTAGCATATTCAGCGGTGCGCAAACATAGCACAGATACATACCAAAATAACAAACAGGCTGCAGGCAATTTTGAAAAACGCAAATTGTTATTAAGATATGATCATAAATATTTGAAAAGTAACGTCTCCGAATGGTTCGCATGTTATGTTCTGATTTGTCTGGAGTTTGTACAGTGTGTGACACAAATATCTATGAAATGTAAGTGTACAGCATATTTCTATTTACATATCTCACTCTACTATTACGGATTCTACCCGTAAACGATACGACGTAACATACGAACTAAATCTATCAAAATGTATTTAACAAAACATGCTGTGATAATTTTGGATGATGAAAGTAATATGAAATTATAGGTAGCAGAATTAGTATAATGTCAACTAGTAGTGCAGATGGTATTAAAAGTCACTACAACTATAATACTCGTAACGATGCTTGTTACAACTGAATATTACGATTCTGTGACCATTCCAAATCGATAGCAGCCATGGAGCGGAATGCAAATTAAAATCGAGAAAAAAGTTACTGGCTTGAACTGAAAATCCGATGCATTATCGAAAGTTTTTTACCACTAAACGGAGCACACTCACTCACACACACATGCACACACTACTAAGCATCTACATACGGGTGAAACCATTAAAATCTCATTTGTAGCAAAATTTAATTTCGTACTCGGTGCAGAAACCAGCAAAAACGGCAGCAAGAGAATTAAACTAGGTAAATAAACTGAAATATACGTGTGTCTACTGTAAAAACTACTAAATAATGTACATAGTATGTTGGCGGAAGATGTTAAACTACCTGTTACAACGTGAGTAACTAGATACTATACACTGATGTTAACATACCGAGAGAATGGATATCGAATAACAACATTGAAACAGAACTTCTCTCCATTTCCACTTACATGGCCTAATATTTACATACGCTAGTTAAAATTACAAATAATTTCCATTGTGAAATTATATGCTTGCTTATCTGGTTAACAAACACTTTATGTTTCATTTCGTGTAGAAGTGAATGTTGTCGGTAAATTGTGCGCATTTACAATGAGGGGAATAAGGATACAGGGTGTTGCATACTGAATGTAACTGTATGCCAGGTAACTTTCACTGAACAATACAATATATCTCTAAGCGAGCATGTGCCAATAATTCCAGCTCACATAAAACGATAAACATAACGTAAAGTTAGTCAGGCATACGAGAGAGAGAGGGAGAGAGAGTACGAGAGTAGTTGTAGACTGTGGAACGAATGCCACAACAAATAAAAACTTACAGTCCAGTGACCAATGGACCACAATGCAATATGCGACGACGATATGGAACATATAATGCAGTGAAGCATGTTGCAACTGGCCCGAAGGGAAATATAGCCACACGTGGTAGAATCAATATGCAACCGAAAGGTCCCCGAGTCGCAACCGCAGACCGGTAACAGTTACGATATATCACGAGATTAATTACCACATCCAACACTAATGCCACCATCAACGTGACACTATGATTGAATGCTATATAAAGAAAGAATATCTTATTATTAATACCGCTTTTCACTAAAAAGATACGTCAATAGAAATGTAAAAGATTATCTCTGGTTCCATCCGATAAATACAATCTTATTTCAGTATAAAATATATGCGTCATATTTAATATCTGACTTGTGTGATAAAGCATATTCTCTATATAATCTTACATGTCTGCATACATCGTACACAATCATACGTGTATTTCGAAATTCAATGTAGACTTTTATTTGTATGAAGAGTGCAATAACTGAACGACAGGAAAACAACTGGAACCAATATAAATCTCGGAATCGGATAAAACAATGGCAGTTCAGTTCTGTATTTCCATAAACATTTCTAGAGTGCAATAGTGAAGTGCAACACTTTACGTTATGTCAGCAAACTGTTCCGGCTAAAAATATCGCTTCAATAAACCGGTATTTGTGATGTTCGTCCGACGGCAGACAAGCGACAAATCCAACGCAAATTCGACACGAACTAGCCAACAAAAGGCGATAATGAAACAATGAATCACGTTGCCGGGTAACCTACTGTAATTTCAAAAATAACTACTACGTCCTACGTATACGTACGTACGTACGTACGTTGCACACGACTACAGCACGTGTGTAGTAGTGACGCACACTAACCACAGAAAGGTGAACATTGGTCTGTAATTGAATTCGTATTGCACCAGTATTTCAGACATATAATTCCAGATAGCCATAGAAGCATACAGAGAGAATATATTTAGGTTTATTTAATTTTATAATGAAACTCAACTACATAGAGTACGCGTACATGAGGCTATAATTATTATCAGAAACGAAATGATGGACGACAATTTTCAAATACGTAGATGGCAAAAGGGCAACAGTAGAACTTAAATATTCATCGTTAAAATGTGAGTGTTTCGAGGCTCTTTGTAGAGAAATTCACAGATACGAATAAAAAATAAAAATAACAAACGCAAAAGACAAATTAACATTCCTTTTGTACTGCTGCGTTAAAGTTTCCTGGGAATTAATGAATTTTTTGCTCTTCTGCCGTAATTCCACCAACACAAAGGAAATGAAATGAAATATTTAACGACCGTTGTAAAAGATACAATTTAGATAGACATTTTTTTATAACAGATCTATATATTTTTTAATAACAAAATTTTATTTTTAAATAAAAACTGAATGAAAATATGTTTCATACTGTTGCAAATATATAAATGAAGTCATTCATTCTTCCAGAAACTCTGGTGTAAGGATTAAAAAGGATCATATTCCCCTGAGTGAGAAAAGGTCCTACGAGGCTAAACAGAGCGAGAGAGATGGTGACATCATTTACTAATTCGTTGCGTCGTAAAATACCTAAATACAGCATAGAAAAGCTGTTCATTAATCTTCTCTCGTGCAGACTAAACATCCTTTCCTGACAACACAGTTCACGGGATAATGTGACCATGACTGGAGCAAAATCTCATTTATTAGCAACAAATATCGTGTTTCATGGTTGCATTATTCAACGTATGCAATTCATAATATCTGGCAATGTAATTTCTTCCAGTAATCACAAATTGGAATGCGCAAATTTTCTACAGAGAATTATTTGATACAGAAAGAACGTGTTTTAATATGAGATATAAATGTGACAACATCAAAACGATGTATATGTCTGAAAGGAATGAATATTTATGACAGCTTGGTAAATCCTAATATCACGGAGTATGTACTTTTATTCCAATATAACTTTTTGTATCGTGCTGTTTGTGCTCTGTTTATATATGTATGTATTTTTAATCAACATCAAAGTTAGATAGCGAGAATTGGCGTCATGTGTACATTTCTACATGTATATTTGTAAAGTATAAATCTACACGTGACTTGTTCAAACACGTCAAACGGTATAATGACATTCAGTTGTTTCACGATATGGACAACACGTATTAACCCGCATTTCCTTTATTTGTTAGTTATATTCTTCACTTTTCTGTATGCTGTAATGTTAGTTACGTGGTGGTGGATATTCCTTCTGAAAGCTGTGTGTCAATAATTTGATACACTGTTCTATATAATTCATATTTCTCATTAAAACTGCATGTATCCCATCTAAATGAAAACTCTTTCTAGTCTGAGACATCAAACGAAACTGTCTTTCAAAGAAGCACAGAATGTAAATGAAGAAAGATGAAGAGGTTACCGAAAATTTGCAAAACAAGCACAAGCAAAGGTCGAGGAAAATTGATTGCGGAATGGAGTAAAAAACAACAAAAGACAGAAAACTGGAAATGTAATCTGCAACGTAAACAAAAACATCTTGCCAATACAAGTCCAAGTTTACAGAGGAGTGAATAAATGTTTTACTTATAATCTTTTGTTACACACAGTAAAAGTGAAAAGAGCAACGTCAGAATACAAACGTAGAGTGCCCAAGCCAAAGTTTTCTTAATTCAAAGTATCATTACACTGTGATTTCTTAGAAAGTACAAAGTACCTTGCAGATGAAGAATAAATTGGCAGATTTGTGTTACCAATTCTGGAACACGCTGATTCTCAATTTTATACAGAACACGAGGATTAAAAACAAATGGCAAATATTGTGCATGAATATTATGTTGACATGGGAATAATACATTTTATTTCCTTTCGAATAATTGACATTGAAAATATGTCAGATATCAAAGCAGATAGAAACACATTTCGCTCTGTTGGTCAATATTTTACAAATCCTCTAGCTCTTCTCACAGCATTTGATGCTGAAATATTCTTGCATATATGCGCGTTCGCACAAGTCTATATATCCCCAGGGGTGGACAGCTATTCAATCGGTAAACTGACGGATATGTAACAGGACCGTATTAACGGATTTTAAAACTAACTTGCCTTACAAATTTCTAACTCGTTCATTTGAATTTTTATGCACAGATTAATTTTAAAAGACTAAAATAATAATAAACAATGTTCAGGACATAGTGGATTTTTCTAAGCCGGTCCTGATCAGTGTACATATTTGCGTTTATCTTCTAATACCTACATACATTCTGTTCGTCCAGCCATTTAAGCTTCTCACCAAAGTTCAGCAGTTTGACAGACACTCATACATACACGTGAAACGTCGACAACCATAATGTTCGAAGGCTTTTCTATCTGACCACCCTTCCTCTTGCACGTCTGCATTTAAGCTGATCTGTCACACACGTATTGCAAGCGCATTAAGCGAGACGTCGGTTGTAGAATATCTACGTCACAGACACACTATATTTACTAGACACACTGTACACGTTTTTACACGCTGACTTATAGCGGAAAATGTTGCCATGGAAAATATGAAGTAACAGCATGAAACGAAAGTTAGGTGACGGGGATGGTGACGAGGTTATAATATATTTTCTATACACTGTCGTAAAGTATACATCGTTCTACGAAAGTGTTTGTATAGGTAAGTAGTTTCCTAAAGGCTGTTTCGAAAACACTGCTGTACATATTACATCTACAGGCGAAACTGTGTCATACAACATACACGCAAATATGTACCATAAATAATTACACAAAAATAAAAATAAAATTCTCTAATAGACTGTTCATAATGTGGTAATGACGATAGAAATACAAGAATAAACAAATCCTTCACGCACTCGACTACAATACAAGGATAATTCAATTTAAATTTGATACGAATTTAAACAGAGTCGCGTAAACAGAGTGCTCGGCGGACATGCAGATCTGTCAATACAGGTGCGGTATTTTATTAAACTAACATTTACTTTTCTCACTACGCTATAAACCATTACATGGGCACCACGGATCGATGGAGCAGCTGTAAAATGAAATTGAACAGTAAATTATTCCGTATCTAACAAACAGATGTCGTGCCGTCCCGATAACTGTCGAGGAAACAACTAACACGCCCTTCCTGTCTGTGAACGGTCTCAGGTTTGTGTTACAAATTACTAATTTACAATTTATTTCCATTCTTATCAAATATACCTAACATTGTTGTTACGCCGTGCGAAATCGGTAGAGAAATTGAATTTTCTTAAGGGTTCTTCGTTCAATATGTTATTTATTTATGATACAAAAGTGACTATGAAACTAATGTGAATGAATTAACTAACGTGTAAAATTCATTGAACTTGCTTAGATGTTTCAATAAAAGTTCCAAAGGATAAATATTGTTACAAGACCGGTACATAATGCATAATGCTGTAAAGTTATTAACAAAGTTTTAGATGCGCTTATAACCTTCACGGTAACGAAACAAAGCTTCACAAAGGTATCGCGTCTGGGCAATGTATGTCCCATGAACCTTAAAGTAAAGCTAACAATATCGAGGGCTTAATTTACAAAAACAACAGATTGTTGGAGAGTCTTCTTATAAAACTATTTGCTGTGCTTTTATTTGACGTTGATTATTATTATCGTATATTTATTATTCACATGAATTACCAGATTGATCAATTAATAAAAGAATACATGATTTCTTTCATTACTAAACATGTAAACCTCAATTAAAATAATTGTCGTGAAGCGTTTAAATGTCGTGACAATTCAATTTACTTTTGTGAACGAAAGGGGTGTACGCATTGCTCTGGCTGTGAATTTTAATGACAGTAATAATTTCTCTGTTCCAAACGACCGCTAAATTTGATTACAAATCCGAGTAATTAAAACGTAATCTTCAGAAGATACTACGGGTGGTGAGGTTGTCGTTCGGTTTGCAACCTCAGTCCTCTGATAATTCTGTCGGTCAATGCGGCAGAGCTTTCCACTGAAAATTGTACTACGGTTAGTATGTAACTAGAAGAGAGAGAGGAATACCATACTGCTAAAGAACAAACGGCCCAGTGTTATAACGCCCTGACAATTTTGATCCAAACTCAAACCCGTGTGGATTAATTTCAAGCACACTGCAGAGATTTTGTGTGATTCTGTATTAGAATTAGCATCCTTTGTAACCCGTTTAACTGACTCAGTTGTCGAGCTTCACGACACGACTATTTACAAGCGAGAATGCACAGCATGGAGCATGGAGCTGCAGTGTAACAATCTATTTGTGTATATGTATGTGTAATTATTATTCTAAATTATTTATAAAAACATAAAACTCCCAGAATCATAATTAGTAAACTATTTGAAAATTCATTTGGATAATTTCACGTAATAC
>JAGJTL010000104.1:5909746-5926458 GCA_022063505.1 Calosoma granatense | reverse complement strand
CTGTCAGACAGAATAGTTAAACAGATACGTATAGTGGTCTCAGATTCTGAGTGTTATGGAGTAGATGTACTTAGTATGTGAACTCAGACAGACAGAAGTAAATTTATCCAGGGTTAATATTTGTAATTCTGACCGGTAAATTAAACTGAAAAGAGCCTTTTGAGATGGATATCAAAATTAACATTATTAGATAGAATTAAAATACTGGAGTGGCTTACGTTAATTACTACTCAGAATTACAAACCAAGGGATACTTTCACTTTAACCAACACTGTATAATGTAATATACGTCAGGGGTTTCATGTAAATTACTCTTCTATATTCAGTGGTTTTTTCGACTTTATACTTATCAATTTAATTATTAATAATCTATAAAAGCGAGTATTATATTATTCGAGTTTACACTAGAATTATTTGCTTTTTATATGGGTATATATATACAGAGAGAGAGAGAGAGAGAGAGAGAGACAGAGATAGAGAGAATATGATTTATTAATAATCTATTTATGTTTCATGATCGAAAATACTTTAACAAAGAGCTTAGTGTCAAGAGATCTTGAGCTGCTTATACTAACAACATTACACGTTAGGAACCAGTAGTTATACCGTGCTCAGGTGTGTACTCCTCGACGGTAACATCTTGTTATATCCTTCGTGTTCCCGTTCAATATCAACGATTCACATTTAAATGATGTGCAAAGGAAAATTGACACATTCACTAGACAAATTTCTGGAATACGAGATTGTACATGGTACATGTCGTGTAACGTGACATGAATATAATTACAGAACGTACATATGCCTGTTGTGTGACACCTGAACCCTGATACAACACGTGCAAAGGGTTGACATTCTGACCACAGTAAGAAGCGATCTGCACACGACAACATCCAATTAACGCTCTATTCTCACCGATTTGTCTGACGTGAGTCAATTACCGGTTAGTTAGTTGGTCAGCGGTTGAATCGATAAAATCACTGAATGCGGTTGCTACCAGTGTTGAAGTGTTACTGTATACAAACAATTTTACCACTGCACAAATATAACCAATGTTCCACTAAATATATAATAAATTCACTTACACGTGCTACTAAACGTAATTATTCATAATTATATGTAAACAATATTAATAAAATCGGTTTATTTTACATACATTTGCACGTTACATATAGATATTTAAATGCATTACAAGAAAATAAGTAGTATTTTTCCTGACTGAAATTATTATTACTGCTATTATGTTTGCATTTAATTTTATACAGCGTGATTAAAGATATAGTATGATTACTAACACAAACTACAAAGTAGAACATTATCATAAAAATAACATGATTTTAATATTATTACTTTTACTTGTTTCTCTTTGCACATAATAAAAGATATTTATAACATAATATGAAATAAACTTGTATTAAAAATTGATAATGTTCCATTAAAATAGAAAATGTTACAGAATATATGTATGTACAAGTATTTTATGCTATTATATCAGTGGTACATTTCAATTTTCTCGGATAATAATTACATGTTTGCATGTTGCACAATCTGAGGATGGAATTATCTGTCAACACAATCTGAAATGAGTATAGTCGAAGATAGAACGTGCTAGGGTAGTGTAGCACATTGCTGTCATGGGTATGTGGAGATGCACATTCGAGTGTTTGCAGTCCCTAATCGCATGCATGGAATAAGCAACATTCCGAGTCAGTCTGCATGAACACAACACACAGCCGAAGTACACCTTTGAGCACTATACTCGGAGAGCTCGAATAAAAAGACACATGCAAATTATATTTTCACACAACACTTGCACATTACTACAAACTGTGCTTGTACATACATACTATATGTATCTGCAATATTGCTTAAAATCTCAAGGCAAAAGGTGATGACACACATTTGAACAGCTAGAACTATGAACTAGATTCTCTTATAATTTTTTATAAACAGTGTCCTTTTATTATTATATCTACAACCTGAATTGTATTAATTACTGATGATTTACCAATTATTTAAAGGTCCATTGAGTATCTATGCAAATTCGGTGATATAATTAAAATATATACATTTACCTACATGTAATATTAATCAATAAATATAACTAGCAAATGAACAATGAGTGTTAATTATTCTGTAGAAATTAGCAACGTGATAATAATAAAAATAAATAATATATGTATGTATGTAATAATGCAATGTAATATACCATATTGTAATGTTCTAATTAATTTGCAACCTGTACATAATTTATTCCTGTGTTTTCACACAAATATGCATACTTGTATTCGAAATTTAAAACATATGCCATCAAAATAAAAACGTATTACAAGTACAATTCATATATGAATTACAGAATTTTACTATACATGTAGGTATATCTATATCGTATGAATACTGATAATTTAGAAGAATTGCGCATATATATTCAGAATTCACTGACAATTTCTGTTCACACTTCATCTGACTGTATGTACTTTTTTAGGTGTTGTAAAATGGAAATGAATAGAATCTTACGGGCCATTTCACAGAGAAAGATGTATTCTCAAAATTTTATCAGTTAAGCGAAAGAACGTATAAAATGTTAAGTGTCTATGCAGAGGGTAAAGAAGTGAGGGGTACCGAGAGGTGGGGAGGGGGATCGATAGCGATTTGCGTGTGTAAAAGGTAAAAGTTATCTGAAAGCTTTCACTGCACTTCGAACGCTTTCACCGGCAAACTTGGAATACTAAAAAGCCGGAGATTTGACGCAATGGAGACCAAGATATTTATATAGCCCCAAATCTGGTGAATACACGCCAGGCCAATGAAGGTCGATGTTTCGTACGGACTAATACGAACAAGTATTGTAATTCTGATACAACATTCAAGCAGAAATAGAATTTTTACGCTTTGCAGCTACCGAGATCTGAACTGGAAAATAAATTCCATTCTATCGCATCTAATGCTTTTTGTATCGATCTGTATCAAATATGGGATAAAATGTAAATGTTGTTAGTAAAAAAAAAATCTTTCAAAGGTAATGCTGTTATCATAACTGTACATATTTTAATTTGTGGTTTGTATAATACTACCGATATTATTTTATTTTGAAACAATTTGAATAGTTCATAATAATAACATGAATGTACATATCTGCGCTATTTGTTTAACATACTTAGTAGAGGAAAAGAGGTAAATGTATTTTTGCCACGTTTCAATTTTATAATTTATTTATAAAATGACAGGTTAATGTGTGTTTAACCTACATGAAGGTAGCACATAGGTACATTTAGGCAGTGCGTGCTTGTGTAATATGTGCCGGAGCGTAACACTCACAGCTGGTCGCATGGTCACATTAGTTCACTCACATGTTACCCCTTTCAGACTGGTCACCCCCTCGTAGTAGCACTTCCGGCAACACCTCGGGTCAACATGCTCGCACACGAACAGTCCGGCCAGAGATTCACTACAACCCAATTATACCCGTTATAGGACAAGTCATGCACAAGATTATTTGCATAATTACAGAAACTCCGAAACCAGATCCTCCTTGCGGATTCTCGCTGAGCATCCTCATTTCCGCGTCTCGTGCACAGATATCTTGTACCCGTAGCCTCGAGCAGAACTTAAGATATAAGTGCATTTATACGAAGTAGGGAGGAATACCGTACATCTCTCGAATAACAGTCAATCTTCATCATCATAAAACCAATGTTTTTATATGGTTTAGTACAAAATTATATTAGAGAAAGTGGTAACTCTAAAATGAACAGATGATGGTGATGACATACTCATAGACATTGTAGTTAATTCGTTCTGAATTCCGTGGACGTAGTAAATAACGGGTATAGAAGAGGGAGAACAAGAAACAGATTTGTGCTGTTGATTACACATAATTCCAAGTACCCCTGGTAGCCCGGGGGACCAAACTATTTCAATTATTTAAATGGGGTGAGATAATAGAATAAACACAGTGGTATTTGTGAAATGAGTATCCATAATCACACTTGCATACCTGTGTATGTACAAGTTTTTTAAACACTTGCACATATTCCTAGAAAAACGCATAGTTATGCTGACACAACATGAACACATACAAGGGATATAAATAAACAGGTTTTGCTTAGGAACTTAACAGTGTACTGTGTACTACAAGAACAGAAGGAAATATGTTTGTAAATAAGTGCAAAGTAAACTACAAGAAGTTGCTGTACATGTTTGACTATATATGTTCTCTTCCTTACATACTTGGGAACTATTTATATAATTAAGTTTTAGAAATACGAATGTAAACAAAAGGCAAGTTTCCCGTTCGTTGTTATCTAAGAGAAAATTACATTCGGTATCTTCTTAAATGAAAATTATTTGCCAAAGTCTTACATTGCACAGTTACAAATGAGAGCAAATGGAAAACGGGAAAAAGCCGCGGAATAGCGTGTTTTATTTACGGAGCACTTTATCCAGCCTGACAGCTTATCTACCAGATACAATTAACGAGGCCGCAAGTCTGCCGGGCACAATTCAGCATTTGGATTTCAAAAAACGCAAACTCTTGTTTACTCAAGAGGGACACAGGCGCCATCTGTAGCAGGCATATCGATCTGATGTATGAATGTAAAAACACACAGAGTATGTACAGCACAGAAATAGACGGTAGACGGTAGCCAGTAGACGATGCAAAACTGCGATATGACTAGTCTACGTCTACGTACTCACTGTACACCATATCCCATCCCATTCCATCCCACACCGTCCCAACGGCGTTAGCCTACATTTTAAAGTGCTTTCACGATGTTTGCTTTTCGGATAAATGCTCGCGTTCCGATCAATTTATTTAAAACGGCTACGGCTTTGTTTTCGTATCAATTTTCTAATCTCGTTCTGCACTTTACCAACAAAGACTCTATTATGCACCAGCAAATCTCGTTGTCCTTTTTATCCAATATACACAGTACGGATCCTGAGTTCATATAATACTTGAACAATTTGCAGTAAACACATTGTTTAGTATTAGTCGTTTTAACCCAGCACATATTTGCGAACGAGTGGGAAAATCAAAGCGATACATTTCTTTACATTGCACGAATCACCTCTATAAAAATGTAGTACATTTTCCAAGTCTATTTACATGCAATGGTATGCCCAGCCATTTCTAGAGATGACCAAAGCCATAAACATAAATGGGAATGGTAAAAAATAAATTATGAATACGTGGATCTTGACCGAAACTATAATTCACTGGGAATGCAAATACGAAGTATAGTCCAAGAAGCACACTAGGAAGAATGAGGAGATGGCGGATGGAAATAGTAGGAGATAAATGATAAATGAGCTTATGATGTACAATGGCTTCGTATGGGTTCCCACTGACTGACTAAAGTACGGGTGAGATTATGTATTCAGAACGTCCATACATAAAACATGGACAGGAGGTTACCGAGTGGACAGACCACTTGTGCCCGGAGTTAACATGACGAAGAGCCTGGCTGTTCGCGAACTTACCGCTTGCTGCGGTAGCGTTGGACATTTCGCGAGAAGACAACATAAAATCTGCTAATAAAGAATTCCGTGTGCCACATTGCCACAGCCGGAATGATACTTACGTAGTTCAGGCTGTAAGACTGAAGGAACATTTTGTCTGAATATAAACAATGCTAATGTCTCCCGACTAATGTGTCGGCGTCTTGCCGAGGCGTGTTTTATTTTTTGTTGCGCGTATCTTAAACGCCTAGCTATTCCTCAGCGAATATTTAAACACAGGGTTGTACAAAGATTAGATCTCCGTTATATATTGGTGGGAAATAAAATATATCTTCCTTAGTAGCGACTGAGGTTAAACGACATATTCATAAATAAAACGTCGTAGACAGTATTTCTTTCCTGAAACAAGATGAATTCACCCTGGGCTTATAACGAAATTCGACACAAATACGAAACATAACGATTTGAATATTAAATTCATACTTGCACTTAGTAATTTCATAACTGTTCTTCTGTCAGTTGAATATATAATTATGCTACCAGCTTTGGAATAGGACTACTTTTTCATATGTTTGTGACTGTTAACTGAATACTTGTACATCCTTGGTTGCAAATGAGACAACAGTGTATATGATTAGAGAGAAGCTAGCTGTGTGCAGCGATGATGTCGTGCAGTAAATGATTGTCGTACATTAGCGACATGAGAGCATCGTACCCCCGATAAGCCCACCGTGATTAGTGAAAATACCCGTCACGCGGTCTTGTATACGTCTGGGTGTGCTCAGAGCGCTATACCACTCACTGTTCAACACACTCACCACTCGCTAAAACTCGCTTCCTTGCGCGAACATACGTAGCACATCTGGCTAATGTCGTTCCATGTCAGCTCTCGGCTGACGTTCGCTAAGAAACGCCGCACTACACGGAAGATAACTGACCCGCGATAACACAAGGCACAGACATGGTACAGGCTGAAAATAGCATCAGTATATGTACTCGTAGTACCGTTGCCTCTAGCGAATTACACACCGCAGTTATAAAAGTACTAATAATAATGTACGGTCTACGAAGCCTACGTTATTATACAATGTACTGTAACGTACATATTCTCGAATGTACAGATATGTTCAGTTCATAACAGGTTAACAATATACCACATAGTTTCTATAATTGTATATGAAAATAGACAAACAACGGGAAATATGTACTGGGAATTCTGGTAGTTGTGTTGTTGTATTCTGGTTAACCAACTAGTTCATGATATTAATCAATGTACGATGGTGGCATTATTTATTCCGGAATGCATTCATCGTGAATACAGGCTAATTAAAAATGTTCTGTGAGTCCGCAAATTAAGCTGATACGGGTGTAATTAAGGCTTGGGTATATCCGACGCGACACCGAGAAAGTACAAAATGAGAATAATTGTGAGTAATGAAGCCGCGCAAGGGTTCTACTCTCTGGGCCATGTAATGTTACCTAATTATTTTAAAACATAGAAAAACACGTGGCCCAAACAAATTTACATACACTGCCTTAACGATGAAATATTACATCATACATATATATGATAGAAAGCAATATTTTTTATACCGGTTATACTTCCGCAAACTAAAAAAAAACTAACGCTCATTAATGCTAAAATTATTTATGCCAAAGAAAATAACCGGACTTATTGAGCACTGCGTTAAATTAACTAGATTATTACGTTCGGTTCGCAAGTTTTAACAAGTCCGTTCCTTTCGTACTTGGCATTCCGATAATTGTTACGGAAAAATTCAAGACAAGTAAAGTTGTCGAGAACGAGAGTCCAAGTGGGCGATCTCATGCTGTGTGCCTGTCATTCCGCGGATATTCGAGACCGGACACTGGCGAGAATTGCAAATTCCAGCAGGAATAGGAAAGCCAGTGTCCTTCGCTTGATGCGAACTAGATGGCAGAGTGTGACGTCTGAAATGCTTGTCACAACAGACACTCTGACATTCTTCACTGACAAATAAGAGCAAGTCAGAACGGTTGGATGCTCTTAGGGACGCCAAGCAACTGTCTGACCGTCTGTACATACAACTGACAGTGAAAGTTCATAAATGCCAACATGAAAGCCATGAAAAAAACTGAAATATTCCTCCAGTAGGCAGAGAGTTTCAACAGTAGGAAAAAATTTTACAATTTAATTTAGTATTTAGTCAAACAAGAGAAAATCTTGTGTACATACATTATAAATAAGAACTCCAGTTGTGTTTGAATACATACATATGTACGTGTGTAATAAACAATCCTGCAGATCAAGATATATTGGATGTAAATTATGCAAAAGCATCTTGTGCGAAAGGGATTGAATTGCATAGTATAAAGTAGCAACCGTCACAGTTTTTTCATTCTTAAAGAGTTACAGTGTGCATGAGCCAATATTTCAACAAAAATACCACTGCTTTCTTCCTTATATATAATATATACGGAAAAAAAAGAAAATGCAATACATGACAGATTTCGAATGGGTATACGTTGACGAATTTATAAATTCTAAAGCTTCTAAAAAGCTGTCGAATAAGCTGAAGGCTGCAGAAACTGACCAGTCTAATCCGATGGACGAATTTCCATATTCTGTCCCCAGTAATCCGATTACATGACGTATCGGAATAAAATTTACTTACGATGGATTTCGGATGTAGATTTTAGAAAATAAAATTCACAACACAACTCTCTCACGACTTTAGGTTCGGATTCACCACTTAGACCTCAGACAGTTTCCAAAAACTTTATAATAAATTACTGATGTGGAACATTAGGAATCTAGGTCAGGGTACAAATTAACATGGAAGCTTTTTATTGGTTATACAGTCTCATCTATGTTATAACATGAATATGATTACCACCAGCTGTCATTCAAATCCGTATAACTGTCAATATATGTTATGTTTTGTGTGTGGAAATTATCGCAACTTGTCATTTAGTTCATTTAATATCCAAATATCATTTTATGGATAATTTTCTACCTACATTATTAAACTTGAATTAATCAAATGGATTGCGTAGTACGTAATCAAATAACAATTAACAAAAATGTTTGTACATAGCCTGCATTCATGTCTGTATATAATCTATAATACAGAAGGCAATATGCGTCTGTGTGTCCGGGGGTGAGGAGTAATTGTTATAAGTGTGTTTGTGTCAATACGTAATAATTATATTTTGCACTGGTATTTTAGTGTTATTCTCTTTCTCGTTCATTATTACTTAATCATAAAAAGGTTCTACCGTACGAAGAATGGGGACGCCCGCTAGTTATATTCTAGGTAAGATTTTAACATAATTTAATTTAACGTGCGGAAAATATGTGTATGTACTTGAAACTACAGAAAATGTAATCCGTTACCTAAGAAGTACGTTGTCAATGTTAATTTGCAGCACGTAATATGGTACACTAACCTGAAAACAAAGCAGAACATACAAATTAGTCTGCGTAAGCTAGTTACCCGTAAACTACAAAACAGGAATGTAAATTTACTGTAATTTGTAAATTTGTTTCAAAGTTGGCCAACAAAACAAAGTGTAATACAAAAATAATGAGAAGGAAGTTTCCCCTTTTATTATGTTACTATTATACACACATATGTCAGAAATACGTTAAATGCATTCCGGTTTAGAGCAGACCAAAATATGAAAATATAGGCAACCATTATTACGTGCACGTAACTCCTACTACATACAATCAACTTCATTGCAACTTTTTCCAAACTCACTACACAGGCACATATATTTTTATTACATTTTTCTTTATACATATATAGTTTCCAACATACACAATGTATATTTATATTATTTTCATATTCATTACTAATATTTTATGCAAAAACAATTAGTTGTTATTTGAACAATGAATTTAATAACAGATATACCCGCATATTAAATACGAAACATAAAATATTTAATCATTTATTAATTACAGATTCATGAAGCGGGAATTTAATTGGAAAATAATGATTTGTTTATTTTCAAAACTGATTAAAAATACCATGTACCGTAATTAACAAGGTAGAAATGTATAGTCACAAAATACAATTTTCTGGAACAATTTTTAATTAACAACAAAATATGTACAAGTAATTAAACAGTCATCATATTCACGCACTGTATGAGGTAAATAGTGTATTGCGTGATGTATAATTGCGAGGGGACAATCAACTATCTGCTATGCATACTACATATTTACATATACAAATTAGAATTTTCTCTTTCCGGCTTGTGTATGTGCTTGTAATACTTTCCAGAAATACTAAATCATTAGATCATATTGTATATATTAAATATATTTCATGTTACAACGTATTCTAATGTACGAATTATGTAGTCCTGTTTTAAATTAGCGATTAAGTTAGTCTGATATTTCATAAAGGATCATAACAAAACACGAAATATTATCAATTTCAGTCTCAAGTCCTACAACAGAATACAGAGAGTGCACGGTGAAATAGTAATAAATCATAACGGACTCGTGTATAGAATAACATAACAATATACACATCCATCGTACTGTGAAGCAGCCAGCAACATCAGTTTCAATGATTCACTCGAGATGATTCAGGACAGATGAACGTGTTGCAACAGAGCCATCTATCAAGAGCTAAACGAAACGTCACCACGAATGCAGCCTCACCCATTATAATACCTATAAAAACTACATTCTGAATTATGTTTATATAACACACAAATAATATGGATTCCCAAATATATAATTCATATACATGTGTGTAAAACTACTAGACAATTATTATCAGGGCTGCCCTTTCACTTCACTTTTAAAATTTTTGTTGATTCTTAAGGCCAAGATCGGGACATTTCTTAATCTGACATTCGGGGAAAAAACTTTTTACCTATTGTTCGAAGAGGGTTGAAATTGTGGCTTAAGGAGTTTTTTACAATTATTGTGATATTACTAATTTAGGAGTGAAAAATGGTTGTATCTCCCCAACGGTTGCAGATAGCATGGTCGCTCCGTACGAATATGCAGATTGTGCCCCGCACAAAGGCCTAATCAAGAGGTTAAATAATAGTGACCTGACCAGCAGGTACGTTGAAAATTATTAAACCAATATAAAGTAATTTATATACAACAATAATATTGTTACATTATTTTAGTTTGCATACAGGTATAAATCAAATATTGATACAATTATGAGAGTGATTCACATCATTATGTATAACATTCGATACAAGTAATGTGAACACAGTAAACAAACAAATATGCGCTTTTGTAAATGGGTTGAATTATGTTATCATTATTCTAGCAAATAATGCTCACTTAGTTATTGTATCATAATTGTAACAGTATTGATTCTGCATCAGTTTATGATAACAAATAACGTGTCGATAGTTTCATGGAATATTATTTAGCGCTTGTAATATTATGTTATGGATACAACATGCCAGTCAATGGCTGTAAAATTGAAGAGTGGATACCTTTTTGCATCATGGAACGAAATTAATTACGTTAAAGTGCTACGTGATACGATGCCACAGGACCGAACTAAGGTATTTTCACTCCCTGGGCATCTTTCAGGATCTGTGCAAAGTTTGTGTTATTTATTAATTGTTTTTTTTCCTTCAGATTATCTACGCCTCGCAGAATCTCTGCCTGTATTTTTTTCTACGGACACAGCACTGTTGCGCACCTGAAATGTTAGCCACCCCGAGACGAACCCCTACCATAATACGGCACTGGATTTCATGACCCGCTTAATTAAAATAAAACAGAGCATTTTCAACAGATTATAATTTCTTTGCTGCTCACATTTTTGTATAAATTACGGTAACAGCATGTACCGTATTTTATGGCAGCCGAGCTTGAAAGTTTAAATAATACTCGTTGCTGGAATATCACTTAACAAAAGGATTTGTTCTTATAGTAAAACAGGCAGGCTTTTGTATAGTGTATACCGTCAGCATCACAGTGTGCGCGGTGTGGGGGGGGTGTGTGTGCACTTTCTTCACTTTCCCGTTGTACTACCTAGCTATTACTCCACTGTGTGTCCTCTACTCTCGCACACTACCACCACCAACAACAAGAACAAAGCCTTCTACTCGTTTCACCCTTTTGTACTAAATTCTTTGTTGTCAGTCACCCGTTATGTTCATTTATTATACAATTTAATGATATAACAGCATGGATATATATATTTAGATCTACAGAGTAATATACTAGAAACTAGGATGTATCCATGAGTACGAAAATCATTTCACTAAATGCACCCAAGTAATATTAGATCAACTTCAAATTGTTTGAACGATAAATTCTCCAATTCTAGTATGCAGTTTCGAGAAAATTCCGATCTTACACAATTACTAGATTCCGTAAATTTTTTAGTGTAGACCGAGTAAGGTGTGTAGAAGTCATGCAGTTGGATTCGTGTAGTGACGACAGGAAGACGTTTATTGACTGGCGGTGTGCGCGCCACGTCACTGATCCAGCTATTTCTCAGGCAGCCAAACGCGTTAACAAGAAAATAACGTACCGAAGGCACACCGCGAAGAGTGACGTCTAACAGCACATAAAAATAAGCGGAAAACAGAAAAGACAGACAATTTCACAGGAGACTTGACGCCAGATATTGTGAACTGAAATCGAAACTCACACGCGCCACTGCCTAGAAGAAACGGCGAAAGACTCCCCGGTGAAGCGTTATACTTCAGAAAAAATTGAAGCCCATTCACTGTACTACCGATCTATTACAAGCTTACCGGTGTCCAGGGTACACCAACACTCGCACACACATACATACAATTCTGTGTTGCATAATAACTGTATATATTGGATACTGATGAAAGGCGAGTCCACAAAAAGATACTGAATTATGGAAACCTTTAAGAAATGGGGTGAAAATATGAATACCTAATATCATTGAGGTTTTGTTGTAATACATACGGTTACCGCAAATGAAAGCTTTTCAACACGATCTTTTATAACTTATTTTCCATTTCTATTTTTGAAATGTTCTACTTACATAAATGTGAAGGAGTATTTCTAAAAATATTTTAATAACCAAAATATTCTCGTACAAAAAATTTTACTATTTTGCTTATTATTAACTATTTCATAATATTCTAATTCCAAGCATAAGAAATCAACATAACTGAATTACAAGAAACGAAAGATGTTGCGTTTTTTCTTCAATAAATTATATTCTGCTTTTATTTATAAGCCCTAAGGTTGACTACCGAATGCAATCATTTACATTTTCTGAATGAGAATACAGTATCAGGATGTATTTTCATTCGTTGCGCATAAATAACAACGTTTATAAATGCGCTGGGCGGTGCGGCGATGCACTGCAGTCACAAATAACACTAAATCTGTCTGTTTTATACATTTTAATGGCAAAAATGGAAACAAATGGCCACCGAAGACATTCACGTTCAAATATCTGAAAGAAATATTGCGCTCCAAAAAATGTGACCACGCAAAATTATACGAGCAAATGAAAATACGATACAGTAATTTGTCCTTGCGGTATTAAGACATTTCATGACAGAAGGCTTCCGTTAAGTTGCTGATCATTTAGTAAATAAAACTCAAAACAGAAAATAACTTCATTCATTTAATCAAGAATACACCAAGTTCCAGTGTGATGATAAATCTAGTTGAAATAGTTGTGATGATGATTTATCATGAAATATGAGAGTTATTACAGTATTTTGTCACAATATAATATTTCCGTTCAATTGGTACCGTGATTTGTTCGCAAAAATTGAAACTAGCATCGGGCGTCAAAAAGCAACAGCATAAATATGAGTTGTTCAAATCACGGTAATTAAAATTCTGATTCATTGAAATCTGCGCTGAAAACATGCACTGTCAAACTCAAACATATAACGCACGATTAATTTTAATTCACAAATAACAACGACTATTCACACATGTCATGCGCGATATATATGCATGAATACATATGTATGTCTGCATGCAAATAATAAATATTACAGATTTTCTATATTTACTGAACACAATACATCATGCAAAGGTATTAAGATAAATATCAACCAGAGAAGAAAAAAAAAGGACACTTGACGGTTGTTTTATTTTAAAAAATATTCCTATGTACACCACCATTCGATGATCAAATTATTACAGCCATGGAGAGAAAAAAAATGAGTGATGTTATCGTAAAAGCAAAATATACAGTGAAAATTTCCGGCCGCATAAATGAATAAAAATTACTTATTAGAGAAAATGTTGCAAGTTGCTGTTATCCTCAGAGAATATACGTACGTATACACAGACGGGAACAGTGTTTCGCTCGGTTTTCGATTTTGCAGTAAGTAATTTGCTCTTGGTCACAAGCAACTTTGAGATGTCCACTGCGACACGAAAATTCAATATGAGAAGAAAAATGGTGGAACAGAGCCAAGCGAACATACAAGCCTTGCGGATCAACAAAAACTAGAATAGAAATTGAAATGGCAGACACGACGAATATAAAACGCAGGCAATATGTCTTGTTATTTCACTACTCTTTTATCCAGTTCCGAATAAACGAAAATATATTTCCTCTCTTTTTGATAGTTTTTTTTCTATCTTATTCTTAAGTATTGGTTTTTTTCCTACTCTTCTAACATCAAGTATGAACCCTAAAAGCAAAAAATAGAATCCTTATAATCCGCATCAGCATATTTCTTCTGATCAGAAAACCTCCGCATTGAAATTCATTTATGCAAATCAACTACAGCTTCGTAATTATTCGTATTCATTAAGAGAGGTAAACTTGTATAATGCATGATATTATAGTGACAATATTGTTTAACGGTTTTCAACAAGTTTATGCTCATTTCTCGGAAATTACATAACACGTGTACGCATTTAAAATCGTAATCTCCATGCGGAAAGGCCACAAAACTCTCATTTCTGTGTAAGTTTAAAGAGTTTTATACGTAAACAAATGGCACAGTAAAAGAGTAAAAATTGCTTTTTTATTCGTGTTCATGCATACGCATCTTGTTAATAAAAGAGTATAATGGCGTGTATCTACACGCCCCGTTCTCATCGATCTAACACATTCTAACATACTTACATACCCATCTCTATGCTCGTTGTTTCTATTTCTGTCCCCACATAACAACCGCCGTCCATTCGCAATGAATTTATTCCAATTATATAATTCTGAGTATCTCGTTACTATTCCTTTGTACAATCAAACCACAAGATTCACGGAAAAATAATTATGAACAATTGAAAATAACTAAAGAACCATTGCAAATATGAAAATAACATTTCAATTCGATATTCTTTATTGTTCTTGACGAAATAATTCAAAATACTAATAAAATTAATAAAAACTATACACATTTATTTCTGTACAGTATTTTTTTATTGTCAATTTTCAATTACTTCGTTAACCGACAATTCAAGGACTATGAAAGAGATTAGAATCCAGCAATTCTAGGGTAATGCAAAACTTTCTATCAGATAAGATAGAAGGTTGCCTTTCATGTCAAGGACAAGTGACATGGAGCTGAATGGCCATCGAGCTGTTCTCATTTCAGAAAAGGCTTAATTTACAATTTCTTTAAGACAATAACTCACATTTCAATTCATTTTCCCGATAATCAAATGGTGAAGAAAGAGAAATTCGAGACGACAGGATAAAATGCAAATTAATCAAAAGTGAAGAGAGTTTCATTTAAACAACATGCCAGTACAATTAATGCTTATAGATGTTTTTTTGAAATTAGATTTATTTAAAAGTAAACAGTATTCAGTCGTTATGTTTAAAATAATTTATTCTGAAATTATCATTATATTCCACAACAACGACGCTTTGCTAGATAATTAAAACAATATAGTAAATAGATCCGAACTAGTCCAACAGTGTGTTTGGCAAGCAAGATCAAGATCTCTTACAGTACACTGAAATTATTGTACTAATCGAGAATCTCACAGAATTGTAATGAATTTCTCAGGTATTAAAGTATATATGGTGTAATAATGAAATTAAACCGACATACATATATCTCGTAGGTTTTATTTAGGACCCGTCACATACGAATGTAGTACGACGTACATACATAGTATTTAGTGTTCAGTGTGTTACAAGAATATGTAGCCGGTGCAGGCGTGTGCAAGTTACTAATGCCAGGCACATCCACAGTTGCACATTATTTATCAAACGTAATGAACAGACGCGTGCCCTTCTAATCCACGTTCAGTTCCATAGCACGTACACTTTAAATTCAAATACGTAGCTGTATTAATTTAATTAAGAGCCAAAAGTAGAAAGGTGCAATACAAGACAGGGTTCACTAAATGCCACCTACTCAAACAGGACCGTACTTGCAGATTTTCATTTATGCGTTAAGAGAATAATATAATAATATACGTGGAAAACAACTGATGTCTTCATTTGACCTTCATTATGAATAAAAAGAACTTTGAAAAGTTCAAGCACCAACTAAATTATTTCAATACTGTAAATGTACAAATACTTTTAAAATATAGAATCCAACCCTGTGTTTGACTTATATAAGGCGTATCAGTTTCAAGGAACACGCAGGGAATTAATATCTTGGATTCGGATAAAGAGGGGAAACGGTATACGACACGGAGAAACAAATTTACCTTCTGTGACTGTCAAGGAAGAAGAAGAAGAAATAAAATTACCTCTGCCGGTAAAGTATGCCCAATAGGATGAGATATATTTTTATGCAAACAAAAAGTCATATTTCTCTTACAGAAATATTTATATTTATTTCGGTTATATTACGAAACATAAACAAACAAAACACATAAATTTGTGTATCATTAAGAAATAAATTAGAATGTCTTGTATAAATGTTAGGAGTATTTGTTATTTATTAAAACATGACACAAGTACAGACTTGTTTGAGAAGAAAATATTGTCCAGTTATCCTGTGGTTAACAAAGTGCGGCCAGTCGCATAATTATCAACAGTGGCGCAGTTCGGTGTCATAAAACGTAACTAATGGAAAGGTAAGCCTCGGCCATGCTGTTTATCACCTGCTATGTGCGTTGGTCAAGCTGCGGGCCGCACGCTTGGACTAGGTTCACGCTTCTCGAATGATTTGCGATTCTATAAATTTTGTATATCTGCCCGCTTATGCTTTCATATTGATTTTCCGCGTGTTTGTTAGCCTATCCCAGACAAGAGTTATGGATGTTTTCTTCCACTTCTGGAATTTTATTGCGACGTAATGCATTCAGGAGATTTTTATAAATATATTGTAAATAATATTACATATCT
>JAGJTL010000104.1:5863512-5901336 GCA_022063505.1 Calosoma granatense | reverse complement strand
AATACGGATACGGTATGAATGCAATTAAACCAACAGTTTAACATGTTAAATAGTTTTAGTTAAAAGGAGATATTTATTAGTGGATGGATATATTTCTACTTGTATTTTTCGCTTAAATGAGCAAAAGTTAATGAATTTATACACTAAGTTATATATATATATATAACGTTTCATTGCAGGCTACTACTTGTATTTAACATTTATCTAGATTCATTTTATTGTTAGCAGTTAAAAATTCCTCCCTAAAATGTAAATACAAGCGTGTAATTATTAGGGCGAGGGTCCATGAACTGTATATACACATTTAACATGATAATAATTTATAAACCATTTCCCCTGCTAATAATTTGTCCATGAGTGCACGATCTGACCAGTAGCTTGTCTAGAGCAATAATACAATGTACAATGCATGGGAAATGGCTGCAGTACATGCAATATTGTCTTACGCTGTTACCATTAAACGGGGAATGTCCTACTCTGCAGCAAAACACTGAGCCATTAATGGCTGTTTGCACCGATCGTTCTATAAAGCGCTACGCAAGTTAAACTGAATTTAATTTTAAACGTAACTTACATTTTAAATTCAACAGATTTCTGCCATCTAAGTTGAGATTGTACAGAAAATATTATACTAACCCGGCAACGGTTGCCGCTAGCTTCATTTGTGACCTGTGTGCAAATGAAATTATAAAATAAACCATACTTGTAGATAACAAGATTTCAGTACGGACCAGCGGTTAAACATTACAAATACGTGAGGAAATAGTGGTAGGAACAAGTGAATTTGTAGGAAGCAACCTACGGAGATTGTGACATCAATTGAATTATCTTGAACAAAGTGACGACACACATACGAACCGTCAACGACGAATAAGACAGATTTTACAAGGAATTCCTGTCCATTCCAGGTACTATTTATCTGATAGTTCAGTGACATTTCTCATTGATATATTCTATGTTCACTAGAAAAAGTAGGAAATAGTAAAATACAATATTTGTGTTATTGTAACTTGACTACAGTTGTTATTTGATAACAATGTTTATATTTTTAAAAATATCCTTACAGTGTGAAATGCACTGTAAGAGTAGACGACCAAACGATCAAAACGCTGCTGACGCTGGAAAATGGAACATCGGTAGAGGAATGTACAAAGAGCCATGGGTAAGTAAATATTTGACGTCCCTAACATACCCCGTATGCACAGCATACTTTTAACTCCCACGCACATACACCAACACGCACACGTGTAGTTGCTGCCCGTATGCATACATATACATGCTACAGTGTGCAGTGCTGACGCTGGAACTATTCAACTTTTATCGCTGTTCCTTCCATAAGTGGGAATTGTAGTCAGAAGTTATCGCAACGTCCAGGGATAGACGCCAAACATGTACCAGAATCAATCGTTGCCTGACTCCACAACACATGTGTATAAGTATATATGTGTGTGTGTGCGTAGAACGCGGTCAAGGGCGTCTCCACTTGAAAAACAGTATATCTTAAACGTGAAAAAAGGAAAAGTTTGAAAAGCAAATAATTCCATTTAGAAAATCAGATATCGTCATTGAATAGACTTGTTTCTTCTATTCGAACGCCAACGTAAGAGGATCTTGTAGTTTTTGCAGTCTGTCTCAGGTATATATTGTGATACGATTTTAAAATAAATACACTCTAGAATTCATATGTTATACATTTTCTGTGTCGAAATAATTTATTTCGGTTGAATAGTAACGTAATTATAAATTTATTAGAAATTTCTAAATCTGGCTGACAACTGGGTTACGTTGAGGATTTGGATATTTCAATATACTGCAACAAATAGCTCTAGTCGGATTAAGCGAGTATTGATAGCTGAACGAAACCTCGTTCTAAATGATATATATTTTAGCTTATCGGGTAACCGGCACTGCCGTATTTGTAGCTCTGCCCGAATGGATGGTTCAATATCTGAACAAATCTATTTTTATTACAAGATATTACGAACCTACTGCTAGAATTAATAAAAGAGTATTTGATAGCGATCCACAATGAACACAACGAGCTGTACGCCCGCTCCATTATTACCCAACAAATTTCTAATACATAATTTATGAAATATGTGAATAGTAATTTGTGCCCGATTACAAAATCATGTTACCGATAAACTGGTAATGTACAGTTAATAACACATTTAATAAATTATTTACTTCGTAACTTTATCGCTGGTAAAATGATATCGCGACGTCGTAGTATTAATGACGTTTAAAGTTTTATTATATAACGTTAGATGCTATATTTAATAAATGAGAAAGCACTTAAATATAACAAATAATTTAATCTTAAAACTTTACCAAGACAAAGATTACTGATGATACATATCTGTGCTAGAATCTGTGGAAATACATTTTAGTGGACGTCAGTTTCAGTCGGATAATAATGTAGAGCACGATGTCTACGGAGCGCTTACGGCACTTGGCCAAAATTTCAATACTACTAATACAAACTTGTTAACACCACAGTATACTATTTCATTATATGCAATGCAACAATGATGATTTATTGTAATTTCAGACTTGGATGAATATTATTATATGTAAGCACAGTATGTTTTTGTATATTTGCCCATGTGTTATGAGAAGTATTTTAGTGTATAGAGAGAGACTTTGGTAGTTATAAGTTTCTAACAACATACTAATGCTATCATGTAGGCTCTCTGACTATAGTTAAATTCCAAGAGTTTAAATATGATGAGAGAGTGTTGCGTATATGTGTCGGAGGATGCTTGAAACTCTGCATCACGTATCAACTGCCCAGTTAGCAAACGATATTCCATGGTATTACACCTTATCAACGAAGTATCTAAGCAGACAGTAGATAATAATCTGCTGGTTTTCAACTAGCATGTTTCAAATATTAATTAACGTGTAATTCCCTAGCTGTAGGAAACAGGCAACTTTGTAACTTCGTACATCTTCTACTAACTATTAAGTTCGCATTTCCAATTAAGCGGAAAGCCAACGGGCTTCGTTACCTAAAACCTGCATCTACTAATCCTCACCTCATTCCTGCACTTCGCCGCAATATGCCAAGACAGAGCCATACATACGTACGGAGTATCTATGCACACTATTCACTTGCATACATACTCTAAACACTATTCAAAGATCTAGTTCCGAAATTCAATATTTCACAAGCATTCTCATCATTCATTCGTAGTGACTATTCTCATGACACTTATTTACTTTTACCAGCAAAACTATTAGTATAATTATTTTCTTAAGTAACACAATTGATTATATTAAAACTATACAAGTGACGTGCATAATTATTAAGAATTTTTAATAAATCATCTTCAACTATTTAAACGTTACTAATATATCATCCATGCGTATGCAAATATATAGTTTGTATAACTTGGAAAAAATATTACCAAACTTTAGACTTCTTGATATCAAAGACATAAATTTCTTCCATCGAAATCATATATTTTAAAATTTGTTCAGTAACTTCATCATTATTATGCCGCACGCAAGGATTTATAAGGAATAAATATTATTTATTGAGAATTTGGTAAGAAAATGGATACAGTGTTCTTTTTTACCAAACGTTTCATCTCAGAAAAAGATATTTATAAAATACGTTTTTAAAAAGAAAAAGTATTCATAAAAGTCCGCATCATTTATAATAATTCTGACAAGCAAGAAATGTTTTAATTCATAAGCTCGGAGAAGTAACTTAAGAAAAAACTGGTTTATAATTCAACGATATTTATGTTTCCTATCTAAATTCGAATTATTTAAACGTGTTGTTCTAAATCGGAGCACCGTTTAGGCTTAAAGCATCGTGCACAGAAGATTAATTTCATTTGGGATGGCCTCAATGAACACGTACAGTGTATGAAATATATCGCTGTCAAAGTCAGGATTTTTTTCACTGGCCGAAATTTTAACCCTCTCGCGTACATAGTACGCAACCCATCTATGACGCAGGCCGACCAACGGACAAGTATGATGAATGGTTTTCTGTCTGAAAAAAGGAAACTTCGGTGGTCATAAAATATCAAAGTCCTTTCAAAAGGTCCTATTTAATGTTTCCGCACAAATGAAAGGTGTGAAAATCAAATAAAAATCAGCGTGGTCATAGAAAATGAATGGCATATTTTTAATGTGCATGTATCCTGTAAAAATCTGTTTATCATTACGTTGCATGTTATTTTTATTTTCAATTTACTCCTAAGCTGTAAAATGTGTTCCATAGCACAACTAATCAACTAGATCAGTTTGCAAAGTTTCCTTATAAAACTTGTTAAACTACGTAGCAACATCAATTTATAAACAGAAAAAAGGCTAAAAGCACAATCTGACCTTTTTCGCAGAGATACATAAAAACCGAAATCACAAGCAAGTTAAATTCACTTTCAGAATCTAAGTGAATATTTAACTAACAACATTATATAAAGTTAATAGTACATGTTTCTATTTATAAACAACTTCAGGTAGGTAGTTCAAACAAAATACTATTACAAACGTTCTCTAGCGAGTAGATGTTTGAAATTTAAGTGGTGAACTTGTTACGAAGCTTCTGCACTTCGAATTAAACTTTTTCTCTCATTTAAGTTGGCTTCGCTAGAAGTTTTCAAAATTGTTTAACATCAAACAGTAATTACGGATTAATTGATTTTTCTTAAATTCGATATTAGGAAAAAACGTTTTATATTCGATATTTGGGAGAATTTGATAACCATTACTGTTGCACAAACTCTGAATGACCATGTCAATAAGGGTTTGTTGCAGTGCAAATAATATACATCCATAATTCTAACATGCCATCATGACATTGTTGTGTGTTTATAGGGGGTTGAACTGGTTGTGTTGTAACTAACATGCATTGACTACTGCACAATGTTGCATAGTGCATTACTGTGAGAATGACAGAGATCCGTTTGCATTATAAACAAACCCATCCTAATGTAGGCGGCCGGTGGTCGCGTGTGTTTGTGAATTAGGCGGATAATAGCACTAATGATACTAGTCACCCTTACATCAGGGGGAGAAAGCCAATTCATCATTCAGTTACTGTTCCCTAACATGTAAACATGAAAATATTATTACACTACACCACACATACTAAGTAAATTATTTATCAGTGAGCAATAGCATAGTATATGTGACAGAACAATCTTTCATATGTAGAAATACTACTTTTTATACAGATTCAGTGTAAAGTAATGTTAATATTCTTATTATATGTCACATACTATAGGATACACAAGAAAAAAAAATAGAAATATTGTCAGTTGTATAACATTAACGTTTACAGTATTGGTTCATGAAGGATATATTTGTATTTGCCAGTCAGTGTACATACAGTATTTACTTTGTTTATCTTAGATATCCTTTAATGTAAACAATGCTTACTCCCATCTACCCTCTAAGTCACAATGTTTACTAACCAATTGTATATGCAGTCAGTGAATGTGTGACTTTTATGTATTTATATTATACGTGCACACGTGACCCTCATAAATGATGGCGGACAAAACCGGAATACGATGAACGCAGCAGACGACAAATTTATGTGGGAACTCGTTGTACATTTAGAGATCTACTGGGCATTATTAAAATTTATGAAAGAAAGTTTGGACAAGCACATCAGGCCTGTCGTACCTATTACTTGCTAGGGACATTCAGTTCACAAGCGTATCTTTATATTGTTCCCGATATTAATAAAACACTATCACAATTGAGAATACCATTCTTTTCTCCCAATTATATCATACATTTATAATTATAATCTAATTAAATTATTGAGTTAATGTTAATTATCAGAGCAGCTTTCAAAATGGATTATATTCTATGGAATAAAGCAAATTAATGTCCTTTTTAGAACGTTTAATCCTCTTTCCTAGGTTTATTTGCATATATAAAAGTGATTTACTATAATGATGGAGTGCATTCATTAAAATAGTCATTGCTACACACCTGTATAAGCTATAGCAGGGCTGTAATGCAATGCGTTTGAAAGTTATCAGAATATAATGTCACAATAGGTAATGAATTTCCCTATAGTCGCATACATCTAATTTTATATCCGCTGCACGTTCACCCAAATACCCATAATGTTTGCTTAGAGTTTAAGAAATTGAATCCCGCTTCCCGAACGAAACGCATTGACCCAGTTTTCCGAAATGTGTACCCCCAAGCGTACTAAACGCACCCCGTTATGTTTACTGTAGTGATTTATGTAGCCGAACATTAATAATAAAGAACAAGACGTGATACAAATAAATGCTAAGAAAAAATCTGACCTCTGTATCTCATATGAGCCGAAACATGTTCCGCATAAAATAGTTAGCTTTTTAAACGCATCCCACCTGAAACACAGAAACAACAATCAATGAAAATTATATAGATCAAATGATAATACTAAATGTAGACAGTACACTTTTATAGTTAAACAAGTAGCACTGTATTAGAAATTTAGATTATAATCCAGTTTATAATCGTATGCATACGTACATAAACATGCATGACCATATCCGTTAACTTTTTGTTTTTACCATTATTTACAGTACCCACAACTGGCTTCCGAAAATGTACTCTTTTTATACTGTGAAAAATATTCGATCGTAAACTGGGACAACGACGTCGACCGACGAACAAAATGCCCCATTTTCACTAAGATAAAGTGCACGTGCACCGCCATAATCCAGTGCAGTTTCGGGACCGCGTTACGGGAACTAAGGTACTTCAACGCATATGCAACAATGAATACAAAAATATGAATCTGTGCACTGTCGGTGCACGTATCGCAAATCGAAATATATCGTGTTCCTAGCCTAACAAAAGAACCGAGAGATGTCAGAATCCATTGGCAACCGAGTGATTCGCATGGGATATAGGCAAGAGTCGAAAATGTCGTATGTCTCCAGCTTTACCAGATCGACTGCATCATGACAAAAATATGGAAAATGCAGCTTCCTCTTTCATGCTGTTGCGATAGCGGAAACGGTGCAAATGTAACACAGACATTTAGATTTTCTTTTACAGAAAATACGTACATCACTTCTTCACACATGTACCCTTGAGACTGGTTTCGGTCGTTTCAAATTCGTCCGCAATCTCTAGGCAATAATAATTCAGATCTGAATTTGATACGATCGAACTACGGCAACTGGCACGTAAATGTTAGTAACATGTACAATTTATGAATATTTTGTTATATTCACGAAGCCGCTTGTTGGGGATAAAATAAAAAAATTAAAATATCGACGTATCGCCGAACTCTCAAGTTCGAAAGAAATGCTGCTCAAAGTGCTTATTCCTAGGAATGTAACAAAATGTGTGTGTGTGTGTATACCGATCAGAATGAGATACACAGGAATTAATAGTTAAGTGTGTTTATATTAAGAAGGGCAGAAATCCTAATTATCAAACGCCGGATAGCAACATCAATCCACACAGCGATTAGTAAATGATGGTAGAGAAACAGAGACCCGAAATTAATTGTAACCCATTTGTATCTCTGACACATTGCACATCATTGCAATATCTGCCGTAGTATTTAGAAGGTTCAGTATTGCCACAAGAAAGAATGTAAAAACTTCGGTAATTCAGTGAGAATTCATAAAACTGTTGTTCCACTAATGGATCTTCTTCGCGCGGTTTGTTTATTAATATGGCCGTGGGACTTGAAACCGTGAAAAAAACTTATTCTTCGACATTTTGTCGCCAGTAATTTCCTTTCTGTATTACGATTAGGTACATAGATCCGATAATGTTTTTATGGTTAATGTAATAGCCACAATATTACTACGTGTTTTCCAGTAGATTACAAAGTAAAGCATATCAACTGAAACAACTGATGAATTATCAAGTACTTTGGCTCCAGCTAGGCGCACAATTCTAGCGTGCTATAAAGGTAGAAAAACGCAATGGCGTCGATTCAGTAACATACTTCGCGTTTAATACAGTCCAATGGAAGACGGTAATCAGTACTGTTGCATATATAATAAAATGTTATTTAACTCTATACCAAAAGTTACACGGATTTAATGATATTCCTGTTTGGAAGACAAAGTTTTATCATATTATGGAAGTGTGGATTTCAACTTCTCCTGAAACAGATGTTTCCAACACTCTTATGCCATAATTTGTTTCTCTTCCAAAATGGTATTTCTGTGATGTGAAATTAAATCGTTTAATGAGATAAATCTCAGCTAACAAATGGGGAAATTCTGCAATAGGATGGCCATAAAAGATATGTGATTGTATAGGTGATGTCCATTTTGTGGTCAGTAAAACGTCAAGTCCAGAACCAGTGGCTAACAATCTAACGCCACGCATGAAAGATTTGACATGTCAGTTTCCAATACCCGTCAACAAAGAACGATCACTTCGCTTGGTTATACCAAGTGCGTGAGGTCAGACGGCCGTGTGTTCTCTTGGCGGCAACTGTCTTCGCCATTGAGTTATAACATTAATAAAAAAAAACCCGAGAGGGGTTGTTAGACGCACACTGTCCCTTCGTTATCGATGACGGTTTTGGCCATTAGGGCGCTCTGCACATGATAAATCTATCTAGTACTATGCCTGTTGAATTGATATCTCGTGTGTGCTATGGGAGGACGTTCCTATAAACTGCATAACAAATTGGCCCTGATGCAAGACTAGACCCACGGGATGTGGGTGGCCATCTCTCGCAAGGATCAGATATTGAGCCTACAGGGATCAGAGCACTGGTAATTATCTTCATGGAAATGCACTGCGATCAGTGTACTAGTATCCAGTGAATATTGTAAATTAATACAAACATGATATATTGTTCCACATTATGCCTACTAAAATCAGGCAGTTAAGGAATTGCTTTTATATTGACTCACTCACTAAGATATCTTTTCTAAAGAATAAAATTTCATTCAATAGGAAAATATTTATTCAGTAGTATTTTATAATGAAAAAGAAGACATAACTTATTTTTTCGCAGGAAATATACATCAAAAGAAAAGTATATTTGCCGTTTCAAATATGTTTATTTATAATTTTTCTTTAGTAAATAAAATAATATGTACAATCTTTCATAAAAATAAATTGCTTTTACTATAATTTACTAGAGTGCTTGTATTCCGATACACATACATATTGCTGTATAATTTTTCAAAATAGTATTGTATTACGTAGTAATTTGTGTACGTATAATTTTTCACATGTTAATGGAACAATTTATACACCATAATAATTTTGTGCCTAATGTACTGAAAGCTAACATTGTTTTTTATCCAGCATACATTCCATTGGAAGCTTACATTAGTAATTGAGGGTAGAATACTCATCTCTGCCTAGTCGCTGAGTTTGAAAGTACCGTCTGTCTGTCCATCCATCTCTTCTTCACGGTCTATTTGAACTCTTTCAATTGCATTAATCTCGTTTCTCCTCAGATTCCTCCAATGTGAAGACAATTTGTCCAATATAAGATATTGCGTGTGCGATGAAGCCGTGTGTCTTCAGCCGCAGGTCCGTGCAGGGTGAGTGGATCCTGTCGTGGTCGCCATGATACAGATTTACGCGCATCAGATCCAGAGGGGGCGCAACGGGTGAACGAGCGCATGTCGTTCTATCGACTGGGAGAGTACATTTTAAGTGATTTATACACGGACTGGCTCCGATCACAGCGGCACTTGTTGTTCAACAGCCGGTTAAACACGGGGCACTTTGTCACCGAAGCGACCATCAGTTGCGCACATCGATGCGATATGCCCATTCGTCTATTCCTATATCCTATCGTCTATCCAATACACCGGACACTGCCATTATCAATATCTCATCTGAGTCTGTTGGGAAACATATCCCGATGCCAAATGTGATATATATTCATCCAACATTTGAATATGGTACACCGTAATAAACAGAACTGGACACCAATCCCCAATCCCCAATCTTACCCATACTGGAAATCTTATTAACTAGTTGCCCAAAGTCTGACGTAGACAAGGGCACAAACATTCTCTAACTAACTTATAGAAAGTATGCAAACTTCATTATTTTATAGTCATTTTAAATGTAAAATTTACTTAAACTACAAGTAACATTGAATTAGGAGAACAAGTAATCTAGACTCATTCTTAATGTAAACATGACATTCTAATTTAGGTAAATGGAAATTAGATCCTGCGGGAGTAGATGTAATAGGATGCATCCACATCACTTGTGGCTGACCGCAAGTAATGCAATTCTGACGGCCGGTGACATGTACCGGAATTCATAAGCCTAACGTGATGGTAGCTTAAGGCCAACACTCGCATGATATATTAGAAATTAGCACTAACGTTAGATTAAAATAGCCTCACTTACGCTATATACATAATAAGGAAATCGTAATGTAAAATGTATTAATAAAATGTGTGTCCTTTTCCACTATGCAATAATGTTACATATGAAACATTAGATATTCTACAACTGTCACATAACGTACAGATAAATACTTCAGAATATAGACAAGAGAATTTCCGTTACATATCCGTTAGCACATCAGTGGAAACTTGTGTACATAGAATATAATAATGTTTAGTCATATCTAGGTGTGAATTCAGACGTGTACATAGTACCACATTTATATAAATATCACCGTACACCGTACGTTAACATTTCAACGTCATGGACCATGTACTGCTTATGTATGAACAAAGCAACGTATTAAATTAGTTGTATATGCTGACGAAATAACAACTGGTCATATCTGTGAAGAACAATTTCTGCTACAAATGGCAATATACTCAAGTACGCAATAAAATTTACAGGAACCTCTGTTAAATTTATATAAATAACAACAATAATAACTATACATTAATATGACGGTATATGAATTATTCGTAATTTTAAATTACATAAATAAAATATTCATGGATGAAATGTCAACTTTGTGTGGAAATACAGAATTATCAAGTAAATTACTTTTTGATGTTGATAAAAATTTGTACCCCATTCAACGGTTCGAAGAATATTCAATTTGCATATTGCAAGTAGGAATATGGTAAGCCTTTAGTAATGATCAAAACATGTACAGTAAGTCTTAGCAAGTGCAAGGGATTCTAAGAATATACTGAAAGACGTTCATTTTATATTTGTATTTAATAAAATATATAAAAAAACGAAATCCGTAATACTGGGAAATTCTTCATACTTGCTTTCCAGTTACGTATATTCTCGAAAATTTTAATCTACTAAGATTGAAAATCTACTGGAATATCTTCAATGGATATTACTTCTTATATATTCACTGTTTCATTATTTGCTTTCATCATAATCATAATCATGTCATAATCATGACAGAAATTGAAGAATCAATATGTCTAGTTATCAATTGAAAACTACAACATGTAATCAAATATTTTGTCTGAATGTGTTGCAAATGGAACAGGACTCTGGATTGGACAGCCGAGTTAGAAAAAAGTTGAAATCGACGAGAACATGACTGCCCAGAGAGTTGAAAAATCTACATTTCAGTTTGTCTGATGTATTGAGCAACGGAAACGACATTCAATTTAAAGACAGATAGATTTATTCGAAGTATTAAAGTTGTTTCCCCAGGTGACAATAGATAAAACGTATTGATCGTGAATTATTACAACTTAATAGTGAACTGTCAATAATGAAGTTACATTCAAATATACCTACTTTTAGTTACCACTGATCAATGTTGTATTTATTGTAATATTATTTATATGTTACGGAGGAGAATTGCAAACAGTAGATAAAAACTAACCTTTCCCACGGAATATTCATCGTGCAATGTAATTTGAACTTAGGTAAAGTAGTAATGGACATCTAACCTTAGGAATTCGGTATACTATACATTGTCCTCCTGTATATAAAAGTTTGCCGACGCAGAATAAGTACATGGTGTCGCCTCCCTAAAGCGCTAGCTGGGACACGAACAATGACTACAACATGAAATATTTATGACAGGAAACTACACAAGCAACGAAACAGGATACTGTACACACAGCTGAACTTTCATTATTATGTTGCCATCGATGTTCGTCGGCTTTTTTTTCAGCAGTTGGTTTCGACATTTCCCTGCATATTGGCAACGCTGTGGGGAAATGATTAACAATTTACAAGGAAACAAAATGAACATCGGCATAAATAAATACAAATTCAAACGATCCTGAATACAGTTTCCCCACTTGTATAACAAAAGCTTTGCTGTATTCGAAGACTGACACAAGAAGAAATCGTAAATCAGGACATTTGCTGAAATGTAATCTGGTACATTACTATCCAGGAATAGGACAACAATGTCAAGGCCACGGAAGCAGAATGTCCGTGGCGGCCTCTAGGGAGAAATCACTGATGTATGAAAGCGAAAAGTTGGCAAAGGTTCACGTTACTTTAAAACACATTCATCTTTGTAACCTATCTGTTCCGACTAATTGCTATCCCCAAAGAATTCGACCGATTAAATTAATGTTCGTAAAAACTAACTAACACCTACTAACTTAAACTATGTGTGATAAATAACAAGTTTTTTTAACTCAACTGATGATTATTAGTTTAGCTGTCTTAGCAAAAATATTTCCAGAGCAGACAATTTAAAATGTCGATGTTACGACGACACGGAATCAGGACACGGAATTATAGCCATTATATATTGATTATGTATAATTGTTTTAGCAATTGCATATTGAACTGAGCTAAAGTTGGTGTGCGATGACTATGAAGTAGACGAGATTTTCAAATGTTCTACCAATACTTGCTCAATAATTAGTGCAAAATATGAAATGAATATATCCAAATTATTTAGCACTATGTATGCAGACATAAAATATACACTGTAAGTTCTAGTTCATATCATATATAACTGCATAACAATGAGCATTAATATTATATGAAACTCTTCTCTGTTTTAGATATACATTTGACCATAAAGGGTAAAGGTTAATTTTCTACTAGTTCCAACACTACTCCACAGTGAGTTCCATTTTGAGGATTCAACTTTAATATCACTGTAGAACATGTGTATATACATATTCATTTACTCTATTCTCAACATGTTAATCTCACAAACATTATTCATGGGTCGCTTGTATCGTACAGAACTTTGTAACAAACTTCCTTTTTTCACTCACAAATGAATAATTCCTTTGTCCGATATTATTAATTGTGCACAAAACAACAAGAGTGAGTATATGTAATTTATTTTAAAATACAATCACTGTTCACTGAGGTAAGATGAAAAATTTGCATTATCATATCCATTACATGACTCTCGTGTTTCTGATGGTAAGTTTATTAATCAGTGACCCAAAAAAAACTAATCATAATTTTCTTCCGCTACGACTAACAAGTAAAAAAATTCATTCTTAACTGTCAGAGACCAGAAGTGAAAAGTACCAAAGATTCTGTGTTAATTAATAAAACTTGACGTGAATATCAGTTTGCCCTTTTTAATATTGATTCGTTTTAATTAACTGTAGGTTTTATTCCTGACTTATTGTAATTTTTTTATGTTTGAACCTTTTCCAGTGTTTATGCTATTTTATCTTTAAAACTTTTGATTGAAATTATTGTAATTCAAGTTCTCTCACACTATTTATGCTACCGAACTCTTCGCTACATTCAATTTTATAAAGACCGATTGGTTCGTAACTGCTAAATATAGTTTTGTCGAAATCCTGAAAGAGAATGGATATGTGCACAAAAGGAATAGTTTTATGATGCTCTGAGGAACGTGGACTGTCTAGGAGAGGAGTGCTTTTGAAATTCTGGATTTGGATGCATCACAAAGAGCAGTAGACATGTTGAACTAAGAGTCTGTCCAATAGAGTGGGTGCAATGTACGCTAGACAATGGATGCTGTTGCAATGACTTCACTTGAAATAAATCACCCATCCGTTCTCAACTCAAATTAATTACTGGAGGTTCACGGGAAATTACTACATGTCTGCACTACGTGACATCCAAGTATTTTTGAGTGTGTTCAAATTAATTTCTCTAATATACAATGTATAGCAGTACCTACAAGCTGCGACATCCAGTTAATTAAACAGCGCATACAGTATAAATATATAGCACATTATAAACTGAGATCCGAACAGTGAAATTTATATTTCCATAATGCAATATGCAAGATATTTCATTAGAGGAAGATGTAATTTTTTGAATTTTTTACACGCTTCTTCAACTTTGTTTGAAATGCTAATATTTCAATTATAATTTAATATTTAAATGGTAATTCAAACATAACATTATCCGATGTACTCATTGAAAATGCTCAAGGGGATAGACGTGAATTATTAATATAGTTAAGATAGATAAATTGATGACAGAACAGGAAAGAAGGACAAATATTTGTAAGTATCTTTGTCAATTCAGTTTTCTCATTATTTTAACACTTTTTCAGAAGAAACCATTATCCATTTTATTCGCTATAAAAATAAAACAGTAAGTAGAAATATTGCAGGTATTCTTCGTTCTAATATTTCAGCAGTGTGTGTCATATTTTCAGAGTTATAATGGCATCGAAGCACTTGTCCTACTAGAAAATGCACATAGCACTTATCGCAGAATTGTAAGATGTCAACGGTAGTTTGCAATAAAATATCTCGGACATTTTTATACAGAACAAATGTAACGAAGAAAGTATCTCGTATATACTACAGTGGAAACATATTTATGAGTTCAGTGTGCCGATAGTTTTAAAATGTACAGTTCCGATTTCAGATAAACTACTTCGTATATGCGGCATCATAAACGTACATTTTAGATAGAAAGTAAATGATACCTACTGTCGCAAGAAAGAACAATCCTTTTTACTGCAAGAATATGCGTTACTTTGTTGTTTGTTACGATAGTTATTGACGGGCACTTGGAGACGCAACTAAAACATGTACATATGTGAATTATGTATCACATCTCCCCAGGTCCCATGTGCCATTAAATACTAGATAACACATCCTCGCCTCTCAAATACATATCTAGCATTACGAATTTACCATAAACATTTCGTTTCACATTCAATAACCATTACACGCAGAGGCGAATCGGGAACACAGGATTAGGAAATTTAAAATAACCCACAAACAATAACGTAAATTCAAAATTTTGTAATTGGGCAACATTTCAAAAAATTTTATTTACATTTTCCATTATGAAAAATTGGCTTTGAATATTTTCATATAACAATTCAGAAATAGTATCGTCTAAAGTACTATATAACCCTCAACAACGAATTCGAAATTCTTAAAACAAATTCGGTGCCAAAAAGTAACTCCGCCGCATTAATAACAGACAAAATTGCAAGCATTGTACTGATAAACTAGCCCGAACTGAAGCGTTGAGTGAAATTTTTTGCAACGCACGAAAAACTACATAAAGATAAGAGAACGTTTGGGGGTAGATTGAACGGCGTTATGACGTCCGGACGGGTGTCGATATTTGCACGCTATCGCGGCCCGATACGCCAGCGCTACGTATAAACGTGCAAACGAACAAACCATCGAATACACATGGTTGCATGGTGCGGTCTGCCCTGGCGACATACAGATTACCAGCAGCATGATGTTTACCGATACATACACACAATATGCTGAGCGAGGAATCACGATACTACCATCTGCCAACAGTTTTTGCGTTACTTCCGAAACCATGTTTTTTCTTGATAAGTTGGTAACACCGAAGTAACGCTTCAAGTGCTAACAGAACATGAGCGATTTTCTGCAAAATTTGATGTGCAATTCTTATCTGCATATATTTAGACGGAGATAACAAACATCATTACCGAATGTACGAATTCATGCATTTACAAGAGTAAGACGAAGTTGATAGATTTATAGGTTATAAGTGGAAGAAGATTTGCAAATTACTGATGCGGTAATGATGTAGCTGGGATCATTTATAGAAGGCTACAGTTACTAGTAAATAACGTGGAGGAAGTATTTCTTCACGGATGGTTTATCTACAATGATAGTTGTAGCCGAATGGTGGGATAAAAATGGTTTGATGGAATGAGAGGATAGTGGTTAACGTTCTCGGTCACTTTGCCGCACGAGCTATCCACATTTTGTCTCTGTTAGGTGTTTACGAGTTCTTGTGGGATACTAGAGCTGACCGTCGGTCGTTCTAATAGCATCTTACTTCGTTTCCTGTGTGGTAATAGACTGTAACACTGCCTACATCTAACAGGCACTGATACACCCAAGCCCTTAGCCATCGCTTTTTACACGCGGTAAACTTCTTGCATGTGTTTTTCACTAAGACCTTATTTCTGTACATAAGAACATTTATATAAGAAAAGTTTGTGGCCACAAGTGAAAAACAACCTAAGATCAGGATTTATTTTTTCCATATAGATGCAATTAATGTCAAAAATTATTTTTTATTTTGAAATCAAATTAGACAAATTTATACACATCGATACTGAATTTCATTATAATTTTTAGTAAAATATACAGGTACATTTCACAGCAGGAATATGAAAAGCAATAGCAGTTAAATTGACCAATTTAATAATTTATGTTTTTTGGAAGCTCAACATACATTCATTTTCCTGTGGCGTTTTAATATTATCATCTAGCAATTAATTATTCAAAACAATAGTAAATTTTAAGCATATATATACCTATATATTTCATACATTTTTATTCACAACGTGCAAACATGGAATTTTTGTAACGTAATTAAAACATACTCTCGTTTTAAACATTAAACAAGTAAAAAACCAAAAGAAAACAATGTTTACCGTGGGTTTATTATTGTTTAATATTCTCAACAGACTGTAAACGACCTTTCGCTTTTGCTAGCGGGTTTGCTCACATAACCACAGTCTACTCAACTAACCTTCATGAACGGAGTTCATCTACGTTTTGAATCAGACCCTCGTCTTATATATAAACTGCTGTATACACGTGTATTCTTGCGCTAGAAGCCATTTTAACAAAGTGATACTGATGTATGTGATGGATATTTGAACAGTTAAACATTATACCCGTTTCTGATATTGGAATTAAATTACGGTATAATTATACTGTATTTAAAGTCGATGTTATGTTGAGAGAAGTGGATATCTGAGACATATGTAAAAGTATTATTGTAGAACACATGAATATTTGTTTTAATCAATATTAGACACACTAAACTATATGTATGTCCATATGACATGAACGTATCATAATAATAAACAGGTTTATTTGATAATGGAATAATTCAACATTCAAATAACGAGACAACAAATAATTTTATAGCATTATTGCTTATTTACAAACGTCATTTGTCTTCTTTAATCCGCAATTCAAAAGCAGATTTGAAAAAGCAATAATTCTATGTGATGCGAGACGGAGCGTGCCCCCTACGGAATGACCCACATTCATATAACCAATTTCGAAAAAGTGATGAATTCGTCGACGATGCGCTATAAATAACAGGTCTGATGGTACCGTGTAACACAATTATTGTAAAAATTGGTTTCCACCGTGTTGGAAAACAATAAAAAGGAATCGATAGAGCGACACGGTGCACCACAGGACCCTGGCGGGCAAATCATGGATCGTGCGAGTAACGTACATGCACTGTATAAGTAGCCGAGTGAACAAGTGAACGTACGACCGCGCAACCGAGCTGTTGAGCACAGCAAGCCAGGCAGGAGTGTGAATCCTTGCACTCCGTCGCTCCCGTGATATACTGTGTGCAGCAGTGCGCGCACTACGATGCCAACCCAAACTAGCAGCCGTATAACCGAGTGATTTAAAATACCAGATTTAATCAATTGATAGAAAATAATCAAGTCCATATACGATACCCTACAAACATACTTCAATATTTTTCTATTTAATCACCAGTATATTTCAAAAGTTAACGAATGATTCTAATAAAAAAAACCGAAATTATAAAGTTTTACTGTACACACACATACAAACGTATTATCTAACTTTACATATAGTTAAACCGGAATACTGCCGTAAAAAGTTAAAGGCTAATGGCGAAAATTTAATTACACAAAACTAAAAGTTTGTTAATGGGATGAAAAGGATAGGAAGTTAGAAAATAAAAATCTAATAAAATTTTATTTCAATACTCTCTCTCGTTTAAAATTGTGTACCATGAAATTTCTAGTTGAAACCACAGGTAACTGAAACAATGTTTGCATTTCTGTAGGCGAATGAGAAGTCAGTGAACATAGTTGAAATCTGTACAGTTTAACATACTACACAATGTACTAACAGTTCCAATTATTGTGCACTACTGCGTTACTATATACACCTAATTTTTTCAGACTGTCTACACATCGTATGAAATTGAAATGAAACTGTGTCGGAACACTAGTGCTCTTTGGAGAAACAAGGCGTGAATATACTGGCAAAAAACAATGAACAAAACTTGCAAGTATATACGTGTATATATTGTGTATATATATACCACACAATATATACACGGATATACTTGTAAGTTTTGTTCATTGTTTTATATACTAGAAGTTGGAAGCTAAACTATTATATAATTCCTACTGTATTCCTGTGTTATAATACACAATAGAATTTGTTTACGCGTGTACACTGCACAGATTGTTAAAAAAGGAAGGGTACAAATAAAGTTGGTTTTAAAATTAAATTGGGATCTGCTCAACGTGAAATGTACAATGGAAAATCTCATTGCGCTCTGGTAACCGACATACGCATAAAGCCGTAAGTCTAACCGTCGGTGGTAAAAGTCCGGTTAAAGTCTATACCATACGTTGCATACCGCGTAATACAATTGTTGTTACAGCCGAGTACAGAAACTCAACAAAATACAGTTAGGGCTCAGTACGGCTAGTGCAATCATGGAAACAACTCAGTTTTGTGAAAATCAATTTAAGTTTAGTGCGCGAGGGAGTCACTCACAACACATACAAGACGCGTTCACTCGGTCCAGTACAATCGAATACCATACGAATCTAAGTCACATGACATATTGTAAATTTGATAATTAAAATATAAACTACATTATTATTTCTAACCTTACTCTTTTCGACAAGCCAATGAGAAGATGATTAATGCAGACATACCTGAAAGAAAACAAATATTTAACTACAAACAAACCAATTATAAATGAGCAAATTAAATTGTAATTAATTGGTTCACATGTTTAAATAAAAAGGTATTAAAATTCATTTCGTTATATCAAATCATATTTCAGTTAAAAACAAATTTAACATTTCTAGCAAATACTACATTAGTTTGCATGATTATTACAAATAATAATTGGGAATTGCTATTTATTCTATAATGATAACTCTCATTCAAATAATAGAGAAAATTATCAAAGTAAACAGACAAATAGAAAGTCCGTTATGAATGGAGAATACAATAACAAGGAAATTATTGTTTTCCAAATTAACTTTTGAAGAATAACCATTAAAAAGAAAAGTCATCAACTGAATTTGTTATGTAAAAAATACAAAGTACTATCGAATGGAATTCCGTCATAAAAACTTTTATTGAAATGAATTAAACAAATTAAACAAATTCTGAAAAATATTTTTGGTAATGCACTACAAGTGCAGCAGATTAGAGAAAAGTAATTTATAATACAAATTATGCATCAGTCTGTGTGAGCACAAATGAATTTACTGGATTACGACCTTACAGATTAGCCAAGTGTTAGTGGACTTCCAGTATCAATATTTAGGTCAAAATTATCAGCATATCGTCGATAATGTTCCCCCTAAAGTTATCAAAGAATGGTTATGACATATTCATATCAATAAGCAATATTCGTGTGGACAAACTAAAGTCCATATTGTTATAATGGATTTTTATTTAATTAATAGTAGCTAATTTATAATTTATCATATTCTATTGAATACTGTCCTGTTGTTTGTATGTAAATACTAAAATCCATTTGACAGTACTCATTGTCTAATATTTCCAATGAATATAAGTGATAAATACAAATATCATGTAATAAATAATTCGTCGTACTAAATCATGTATTGTCACGTAGTGCTGCACCGAAGTAGATAATTAATTTCCAAAGGAAAGAGGATTAACAGTAAACACCACTACGGGAATGAGTTCGTGAGGGCGACAACGGCGCCATCATTGATTGTATCACCACATAACCCGTCTAATTCAATTGTTGCATGTGACGTCTGTGAGTACGATGCATTTCAACATCTTGTCTCGTATTATCGTATCGTACACAGCATACCCGTCGTACGAGTATGCTGTGTACACGTATATCAACCAATGCACAACTTACCAGTATTTCCGAATGATATCAGAATATTCGGTTACGTTCGTTGCATTTCGTGTCGTGTAGCTTATGAGACGTGATACTGTATGATCCGTACAGGATGCACGCCACTGGGCGAGACAAGACACTATGTGAGGATTTTCGATTATCTTCGTTGCATCATGCTGTGCAGATGATATGTGTCGTGCACTCCGCTACTGAAGCCAGGGAATGTGAATTTTCGTATAACACAGCGAGGGTAGAAGGGTGGGTTGGTATTCCGTTACTTCTGTCCCAAGCTGTGTACGTCAGTGATGAAATAGGACGAGAAAACATATATATGTGTGGTTTAAGCTCAGAACTTATTCAGCGACACGTCCGTTATGTTCCCGGCTATGTTTATCGAAACACATCCCTTGCCTGACTGATTGTTATTCGATAACATCATAACGTCAAATGGTCTGGCATTCTCTTTGCAAAATCCACCACACAGTGTACCAGTCTCTAAATCTTCAACTACACCTCATACACAAAGAGTAAATACTGGAATATTAACTGCTCCTTGGAATATAAAACTACAGCATGCAAGGTTTAATCTTTCCATAAACTATGTACATATATTTCAAGTTTTGCAAATCTCTATATATATAGAGAGAGGCTTTCTCAAAGATTAGAGTTCTGCATACGTACGACTCGTGAGTTCAGGAACAGCTGAGTGACTAGAAACTGCAGCTAGATAAACCTAATCTGGTAAACCGACAGGGTATTAGAGGCATTAAAGCAAATGCAATTGCAATGCAATTTATTCTTAGATGTAATTCTCGTTCGTGAAGTCGTCAACATCACTGACGATTACCGTTATCGAATATTTACAGTGATCATTTGCCATTCGAGAAATTGCAAACCTTGGATGTTCCATGTTGTCTCTATTTTAGGGAATTTTATTGTTATTTGCTTTGGTTGTTTCATAAAATGGAATTTCCCTAAAGGCAAATTTTTATTTGTTCCTTTGTGTTGCACGCTGTTACAATATACCACGCTTGTTACGAAAACTAAACTATGCTTCATAAAAGTCGGGTATTGAATTTCATTTTAATATCATATTACTGCAGCTAGAAGGCTCTGAACAAAATGGAATATAATAGCTATCTAAATTGTAGGATATAAGTATGCAGAACGTCGCACTCGTATTATTTAATATACAGAAATGAATTGGACATAAATAAATCATATCAATTCCAATTTGAGTAGTGATAATGAAATTGATAGAATTTATATGAGTTCATAAAATGGAAGCGATACTGACACCGGTATCATGTCTATAATGATTATTACAACATGCGATGTTATGTGCTGTAAATGAAAATAAAAGATACATTATGTAGATGGCATTAGCGTGAAGTGCATTTGAAGTACGACACATGTTCCGGTTGCTGTTCCGTCTAGTTTAGTCGGTCGGGCACTACTTTAGCCCATTTTATCGGCAGGGACTCTGGGACCGGGTGTCCCTAGACTACATACACGTACCGCATCACTAAATTTATTACCCGGCTCTCCTTTTTCGTCGACTTATTCGTCGATAGAGTGCACTGCGTCACGGAATTTCAATACTGTCTTTTGTTTGATCCTTCGGAAATATTGCTTACTGATTTTGTATTTTTCCGTATCCGGTTTCTGACATCCGTCCGATCTTTTTATGTCTTTTTTTCTTAGAGTTCCCCGTTTATTGGTTTCTCAGCCTTCCATCGTTTCGTTTTTCACCAACGACCGTTACCAGTAAAACACAAAAAACCGGACTCTTCAAATGTTTTGTCTAGTTCTAGGGAAACGAACCATTGTTTTTGGTAATTGCAGTCCACGAAATTGAATTTTCAACGATTTTCATTATTAATAGTTTTATAGGAAATATAACTTTGTTTCATTACTATTCTACATAGTTAACTGTTGAACTGGTTAATGTTATTCTAGTCCTAAACTATTTCTAGTTTAAGTATCAGTGAAGCTATTCTTGGTTAGTCCCAAAAGAAATCATACTTTAATTTCAGCTTTGATTAAACTGTTCTTAGATCTTAATCTGGAAGAGGAAATACTCTTCTATTTGTTAACAGAAGGTGGAAATGGCAATCCGTATATCAGCTTTAGAGAACACGTATTAAAAACGTCCCACTTTAAAACAAAGGATGTGCAAGGAGAGTGTTAATTTTTTACATACATGGAAAAATACGTTCCAGATTAATTTATTAATTGCTTGTCGTAAGTTTAGTTTAGTTTTTGCCAATCTTGTGGTAGATTACATAATAGAAATGTTTTTTGCAGCTCGTCTAAAATGAATGTGAATTATTCACGGTCCAGTTCAGCCTACACAATGTAAGGCAAGTGCGTATTTAATAGTGGATAATCGTATACTTGTAGCTTCTTGTCACTATGATAATGAGAGTTGCTAGAAGAGAGTTCCATTTGGCCTTGAATATTGGCCATTGTCGTTCTAACCAGCTGAATCAATGTAGAAATGTTGAATAGACGAGTTTCTAGTCGTTTATCATAATACTTCCGTTCACAAGTAATATAATGAAAGACGTAGAAATGTCAATATTGACATTTCATTAGCAGAACGTCGTGAATAATTAATACGAAGTTTTCAGCAGATGACATACAAAATTCAAGCCGCAACTACCATTTGTGCTAATTTCAAATAAAATTGAACACAAGAGTAGGATTAACACTTTGTGACGGACACTTAAAAAACGTGAAAATAGACCAATAATAACATGAGTGGCTGAAGTCTGAAATAATCGTTTCTGAAATTGGCAAAACGTAGATAGAAACATAGTCTTCTTATTTTTACATCAATTTGTTAGAATGACAAAATCGAAGTCGGAAACACGAAATAAAAATTAACACAAACGAAAACCTAAAACACCGGTAAATGTTGTAAATAGTATATTGAAATGAAATTATAATATTACTATCAGGTTCATGTACTTTCGATCTAAACAATACTAGTTCTATGTTATATAAAAATCAATAAAGTGATAATAAATTGCTTTATGCTGTGTATGTAATTATCTATTCCTTCATAACACACTAATAATGTAGTCTCTCATTACTGAAGTTCAATTTAATTCAACTATAGTTGTATTCAAGAATGTTTCTATGAAAATCAATAATCAGAATATTGTGTTACGGCTTTAGAAATGATACGTATCTGTGAAATGTACACAATTCTTGTATTATTGTTGTTGAATTGGCTTATATACCAATCTATATTTGCAACACCGTGAATATAATGGCGTTAAATGCATGTATAAAAATATCATACACGAATGCATTTATATTCAATAAGTAATAAAATTCTATGTAAACCTATTTCCATTTTAGCTTCAATTTTGTATTCCACAATAACGTTGTAAATGAGATCGAGAATAGTTAAATTCAAATATAATATTATTTTGTATAGAACTAGGTCAATTCACTTCAGCATATTTTATATTCTTGCAATAAATGTGTTACAATAATGTGTAGTATTAAGTGAATCATTTCGTTGTTTTATGATAATATGTCCACTGAAAAATGTCAGAATAACAGCACAACGGTATTAGAACATATGTATATGATTTATAATATGTAGGCCGAGGGAATTGCGAAAGGCAATGAATTAGATTAGTGATAAATCAACATTCGTGAATATCTCTGATATCATTAATTATACAAACAACGAGGGCGAAATAAACGGCAATGATGTTTACAGAGACACACATCGGCATATAGCGTTTGCGAGTAATTCAACATTTGTTTATTCATGTACATGCAGCACATGTCTGATCATTTCGCATATATTTCATACATGTGCTCTTAAACGCGTAACCAAACACCACATTAACAAACAACAACGCCACTCTAACTACACTACACTGTACTGTTAGACATATCATACTGATTTTTATTGTTTCATAAATAAATCCATCATTATTCAAGTAATAATTGTAATACAATTTGAAAAATTGTACTAAAATACATGTGTTATTATTTAAAAAAGTATTAAAACCGCTTAAAAAGCAATCAAATCATGTAACAATTTTCCCCCGGGAAGATAAATATTGTGTTTTAAAGTACCATACACTGAACATGACAAATACATAATATATGTACCCCTCTATAAAACGTTAAACAAACTTCAATATTAAATCGCACTTTATAAAATTAAACGACCCCAGTGGAGTAAATATTTTGTTAAGAAATAATGCACATTGAATATGACAAGTGTATAATACAATAACCCCATTACGGGCGGGACCATTAAGTAAGTTTTAATATTCTGTCACAGAGCGTCTTCGGTTGAAATGCAGGGGTGAAACAATGAGTAATGCAACTACATGCATAATGTTGGAAGTAGTGAGAAAGAACACTGAGATATTTTCCATATTGCAAGCCAGCAGAAATACATATTTATAAGTGTTGCTGAAAAGTAAATTTCTCGTTAAATTCTGCATAATTCTCCATACATTATGCAAGACATAGGAAATGGAATGAATGCAGACGACACCTCAACTCCTACCGACATCTAATAAACGGCATCGCAGCCAGTTCAGACGGAATATGTAAAAGTACGTACACTAAAATATGATGATGCGTCTGAAAGATGCACCCGAGTATGCAGCAGCGCACAAAGGAACAAACGAACTACCTTTTCATCTGTGCAAAATGGAAGCAACGGTGAAATTCACAGAGGTAGCCAAATACAACAATGTGATAATTTATATGTAAATAAATCGTATGATGATTATGGGAAAATGTATCGAATAAAATGTGTAAAATTGTCCATATGTGAAACTAATGAATACGAATAATTATGCAATTTAATTAAAAATATTCCGACATATAGAATATTCCATTAGCGCAGTATATTCGGTAAAATAGTAGATTTAAACAGACATTTCACGTAACTGACACAAGGTCATTAAACATTAACGATATGTAATCGCGATAGAGCGGAACACAGCCGATAATGCGCCATAATACGTAGATCGCAATTATTTTCAACTGAATGAACATACAATACAGTGCGGAAAATGGTCAACCAGTCCATCCGTAAATCCGAATCAATCACGAAAAATTTAATACTTCACATATAATCCAATCAATTTTTCTACTATATTCTCGGCACCACGCTGTTATGGAACACTGATTAAAAATGAATGCGGGAATAATTAAAACTTATTAGCCATGCAATGAGTTTATCTGCATAAAATTGACAGAATTATAGTAACGAAGTGATACTTGTTACAATTATAGTCAAAGCCAAATTACTATTTATTCGAAAATATAATCACACTGTGAATTTCCGACATAATAACATTTATTCGGGATATCATTCAGTTATAATTGCGTAAATGTATGAATATTCTATTTAATTTCAGAATCTGGACGTCGCGTCGATATGCATTTATTCTGGATAAAAACATTAACATTGGTGAAACAATAGGACGTCATAGAACAAAGAGTAAATATCAGAATGTAACAATGTTGTAACTAAAACATAAACTATTGTAAGTTTAACAGAGAGAGTAATTGACTACAGGTGCTATGCTCATAATTTCCTGTAGTTTTTCATAATCCACCGTCCGTGTTACTCCATTAATTGAAATATTTACTGCACTCGTATCTCATTCGACTGTTTAAATAACGGATAATAAAAGTGACTAAGTGCGAGTTTTATTATACAGATGACAAGTACAGAAAGGATTAGTTCCATTCTATTTAACAACTGTAGTCCACATATCCATTCAGTTATGTGGATAGACTTTATAAACGCAGTATGAATTATTTCAAGTCAATTGTATTATTAAAACTAAGTGTATGAATCCACCACGTACGATGCAACGTAGACGTGCATATAGGGGATTCCCCTTAGGAAATGAAAGAGTCATCCGTCAATGTATCGACTGCAGTGTCGTGCAATATAGTGATCCATCCATCGCTCGCCACGTCTCACATCGACATAAACAAGGATTCAATATCACTTTATTTAAATGTCTAGTCGAACGACAGGTAACAGCGTATTTATTCAAAACTGCACGTGTACATTTACCAACATACAAACATCTATCTAGAATTATTCTATAAAGCCTTGCAACTGTATTGATACTACTGTCGAGTTTCTGTACATGTATGAATGTAGATTTAATTACAAATCAACTCTGTACGTATACATACAAGTGAACAAACAGTAACAATTATTGGATGCAATAATCTACAACTGTCAGATCATGTTCTTAGTAGAGAATTGACAAATGCAGAAGCAAGTTTCACATATACCCGACTTGGATACGTAACTATAGTTAATATCACAACGTCAAGTTTTGTGCAGACAGCATAAATTCGAATTGTTTCCTAAAACCACATTACGTCCAGTCCCGACGGCCATTAGTGAAACTTCCGTTCGGTTAAGTTTCCAGCAGTGGACGCCATTCTCTGTTTCTAGATCAATCATACTTCATTATTCCATCTCTATCCCATTCAAGTCACTCTGCCTTTGTTTCTGTTTCTGTGCCGACAGCGAGGTTCTCATGAACTTCGAAATATAAAATATACGAACTTTGGATTAAAATGAAATCAATTCCATTATAGTACAGGCACAAGATATTAATCCTGCTGAATATTCGCCAAAACCTATTCCATTCTGGACGTAATCAATCCATTTTGTCTGGCAGACATTATGACATTTCCATATTCAACTATGTAGACTTGCAACAACATGTCAGGCTAGGAACATGTTGCATTTATTTTTTAGAGTAAATCCACTACATATTCCTTTAAAGTACACTGTCCAGTAACTAAAAGTATGTATTGAATCAGTTGCATGTTATCGACCACAGTGTATTCATAAAACGAACATTACACAGCAAATGACACTAACTTTAATTAACAAAGTGCATCGTCCTATTCTGTCCACGATGTTATTTAACTCAAGAGTCGAGTTCGTTGTCTATTCGCAGAGAGGTTTAATAAACTCATACTATCAGAACACTGCAAGATGCTTTCAGAACAAGTAGGAAAATTTACTTTGTTCATATATAAATTAAAGATCGACAGTGTCATTTTCTTTTTATTACGAGTAACAGATATGAGTATACTTGATATTTTACTTTCTTTTCCAGCACAATGTAGACAAGTTAATAAAGGATATATTAAAAATACTACCTACACTAGTTTTTTTAATACTACAAAGAAAATATTATAAGATTATTCATTAAAAATATATATAAATAAAAAGTGTATTATAGGAAATCTACGAACAAAAAACGGAAAGCCTTTTGTTAAAGCTTTTTTTCTCGGTAGAATAAAAGGAGAAATAATGATCTTGTCCGCACCTAAATTGGCTTTTATGAAAACGCAAACAAAGTGGTAAAAACCCGAATTATAAGTTGGCATTATTCATTACCGACGGCTCGAAGATTTCTCACAAAAAAGTCATTTAAAAAGTTCAGTAACGCTTCTGAATATAAAGCGGTTGATTTCCTCTCTGATGTGTTTCACATCGTGAGAGAGGTCGCTTCTGCCAACGGATGAAAGGTAGACAAGAGAGTAGATCAGGGCTGGATCACAGAAGCAGCAGTACGAGGGAGGAGGAGAGGACTGTTGGCAAATGGGTGGCAAGCCAGCTAGGTGAGAGCTTTGTGTACACATAGCGAAAGAGCTGGAGTTTGCTTTAGAACGACAGCTCCAAATGGCACCTACCGATAGATTCTCTAAATGAAAAGCCAATACCTCAGAAATTATGCGCTCTTTATATAAAAAATAAAATCAACTATGAAAGCAATGAAAATGTCACGAGCTTGTTCAAACGGCATAGTATTAATTACAAATCTATAGCTGTATAAATGTACATCTAGACGAGATAAGAGAACATTCAAACATGGTAATTTAAACTACCAACATTTCAGATGTTTCGTTTTTCTTTTGTGAAATGTTGTTGACTAATTAATTCGTAAACTGATCTGCGAAATTCTTTTTCAGACGAAAAGAGTAAACGAAGATAAATAATTCAAGTATTGAAGGGTTTTCTCTGACTAACTAGACATTAGCAAATGGAAAATTTCTTGTTTTGTCAAAGCTTAATAAAGAGAGAGTTACATAAAAAATGATGAATGTTTAAGTCTGTACAGGGATACCATGTAGAAATATATAACTCTTTAAATGTGCACTTCTGAATATTAGTTTTCTCATCAAATTCTGCCAACAACTAACAGAGGTTTATCACACGTTACCGAGATCGTGCGGCGTCATTCTGCAAGAAATTAAATTAAGTTCTGCAGATAAAGCAATTCCACGTCTAATGCTCTTTGCTGAATATCGTTAATAGGATTACGAGTTTCCATGCACTGGTAAAACATATAAAACCTTATACCATAAGTTTAACCTGTGTGCAAATTCCATAAGCGAAGATGAATGTCTCAGTTTTTCATACGAGGTGAAAGTAAACAATGAACACTTTTTTCTACTTGAGACTGGTATTATATTTAGCAATTTTTGGAAGAAAACAAAAGAGGCTGACATCTTCTTTCTTAGTTTCAAAAAAAATACATTATGCCAAGCGATTCTTTTCCTGTACGAAACAGTCATGTCGTTAGGTATAATACCGGTATTTTTCAACCGGAATTATGCACCACCTTCACTACGCACCTCATTCTATCTCATTTACTAAATTACGAAAACAGTTTTCTGATTGTATTTTATTTTTTGTTCATACAAAAACACAGAATATTTCTTTAGCAATATATGCTATACATCCTTCCGTCATTGACTCCTCCTTACAAGTAAAATCTAACATTTTATAGAAACAAAATGTTATAGAGAAAATGAATGTATGCCAAGAGGCAACACGATACGACACTTTAGAAGATTTACACTTCCAGTATCTGGAACGTGGAAGCAGAAAGAAAACCAAGGCAACAGAATGGCGAACAGATAAAGAAGTCAAAGAACACATATGTCTTGCGTTGTAAGCAGTAGATGTCACTATATGTCCAGCCTACCGTGAACATTGAGGAAGGAAAGGATAATATATTGGCACATCACCGAGCCCGGCTGTCAATCCATTCTGACATTCGCATTGACAACCTAAGCATTACGACAACGTGAATTCTTTCATTCGATATTTCCATCAAAAAGTATTTAATTAAACTGTAAGTGGCGGCTCGCTGAGTGCTTCATTATGTAACCGAATGAGGAGGTGGCGAGGTTGTTGGCTGCTAGATGGCTTTTGGTTTGGATGGAGGATGAGTGTGCGTTATATTATGGAAATCGATAAGACTGCACGTACGTACCTCCCAATGACGGTTAATTTCTAATGCAAAATCATAGAAAAATCGTTAAAACATTCAAGTCGTTAATATAAAACGACTGTTGGTGTGCGAGAACTGATATGAACTTTAACACCTTGAACCTTTAATAATATTATAAGCAAGTAAACGGTGTAAAGTATTACACCAAAGTAGATACTTGTAGCAAATAAAACTATCCTCCGTGCAGTTTCCGTTAAACAATATTTTATACACTGTACTTCATGACTAATTTATCTTGCTTCAACCTCCAGCTTACTGCAATGTAATAAAAACAATATTCATACACTCAAGAATATTATTCTACTTTCACAAACATTTTCATAACATAATACCGTTGCACAAAGGTAAACTCAATTCATTTATCTGCTCTAGGACTGTCATGTTATAAAATCAACCGAGGTAGCTACAAGTTTTCAACACAGAACCATAGTCAACATACACAACCACGGCTCATATGACTACTACCAATGGTTTTAGTATGTACTGCATCTAGAAAATGCACTGCAACGTAATGCTGTACATAGTTTCTATGACGTCGCTGCTTGTATCATGTCAGTTTGAACATAAAACACAATTACGAATGACATACATTTGTGTATATATTACGATAGGGGCAATCGTGTCACGTAATTTCATTTCCTTATGTTAGGATTTGCGAACTTGTACTTTGAATCTCACATCCGAAGATGGCATGCATATCTGATCATATTGTTTTCCTATATACGAGTACAACGATTATTAATCCATGTTGTCGATGTTAGTGGTACAATGAACACAGACTTTTCCTACTATTTAATTAACAATTATTTCACGTTATGTGAACATACATATATGTGGACAAATGACAGAAACATAGACTAGGAATAATATATACATTTGCATAATACATGTCACCTCATTCTAGCAATAAATAGAGCCTTTCATGATATTCAGGGAGTAATAATGCATGATGGACTGTGCCGCCGCCATTGCAGCACATTGGGGACCTGTCACATGCACCATGTATGTATGTATGTATACACTCCTGCCCACCCCCCTTGCCCTGGCCTGGCCTGCTCTGCCACTGCTGCTGGTATACTAGACTGTATCGACATGAGTATACGTGCGCATCAGCATTTGGGAAATACATCATATGTCGAGAACAGTGTCCAGCCGACAATTTAATTTAACCGAACAGTACTAAGAGCAGTGGGACTGATTAAATGAGATCATTGCTAAATTTGATTATCCGAACTAAAACGCACGTGACAATGATAAATGGATCGGTTCATTTCATATATGTATGTCGAACGTTACCTAGCAGTTTCTTTGATCAAATTAATTATATTTAATGGACCTGCAAATACATGTAGGCCCCGAGCACTATCAGGTTAAATAATGATTATTTTCACATGTCAGGGCTGGTCAGCAATATACTTATATTTCAGTGTTCACCTCGGGCAAATGAAATATTATTATTATTAAGCTTTAATAAAACAAACCCAACAAGCAACGGGTGGTTTAATAATTATATATTTCAATACTTGTCTGCGACATGGTTTACACAGGCACAGATCAAAGGAGTAATATTAATTTGCGCAGTAAATTTGCTGAGATTCGAACAATGCTTCCTCAGTTGACAATGTCGAGACCGAGGACATGCTGAAGGTTGGCCAGGACCATGTATAAATGGACTTCATCTCTTAGAACTACGTTTACATTCAAGATAAACGTCACAGAAACGTATTAGGTTTGTTTCACAATATCTAGCACATGTACTGTTTTAATAACGTGATTAATCTAGTTCTCATAGGAAATAATAAAAAGAACTTAATTAGTTTTTGTTTAATTACGTAATCAGTATGTCAAATCAAAAACTAGTTACATGGACTTACCTTATTATAATTGCCGTGAAAGAATATAACGGTCTGTGTAACGATAATAAAACAACTACGTTACTTTCATATTCCTGTCACGACAAATCCAAGAAAACACTGCATGCAACCAACTGGAAACAATAACAAATATGCATCTATAATTATGAAAAATGTACAGCAAGTCAAATAATGATATGTTTCAATTGTCACTGTGGAAAGAACTATGACGGCGTCAGCTGGATTCACCAGGCAAACATATAGATATTAGAAGGAGGAAAGAGAAACCATGTCTCCCGAGACACAGGCAAGGTAGAGCACGATTCCGTCCGGACGGAACACGCACATAATAATGGTGAATAAAGTATTCCACTCACATACTCGGAATAGGCCATATTCTACTACATAAAGCTAACGTATGCAGAGCAAGTATAAAAGTGCAAATCATTCATGTCCGGTATTACACTTAACGTAATCATTTTCACCATTTTACAACTGTACATCCTCCATATATTTCTCATCAGGAATAATGTCGATTATGGGAATACACAGATTATATTGACATATGAAATAGACGCAAGTTTAAGGATATACAGGATCGTGAGCCAGTGAATCTATAACAGAAAAAACGCGCTACACAACGGCAAGTATTAAAACACGTGTAAAAGTTCCGCCTATCTGTCGAAGGTTTGCCAAAGTAGAGGCAATAAAGTCACGATGACGGAAAGATATTAAGTTAAGGACACACCTGTTCTGCGAAGACGTTCCATCAGGATGGTGGCAGTTCTGTCGTCATTGTTTTGCCTACACCCTGAACAGGAGCACCCGGTGCTTCTCTCTCTGTTGGCCAGGTGGTGCAGAGTTGTTCCAATATACTACCACCACCATCAGCGAGCTCACTCCTCGACCACAAGAATGGATGCCATCACAAAACGCACGCACTAAAATTTTCACGGAAACAATAAAAGCAGCACTCATAACTCGACCGGAAGCTTACTTTACGATCTCTGCACTGTATTTATGAACACTAAAAAAATAAACATATAGCGACACGAATTTCAAACACACCCAAGATATATTAACAATTTTATACAAACCAGTAACTCGTGTAATTATACATCCGCTGTGTTAACACTTTACGGAAGAAATAGGTTATAATTTCTATTTGCATAAAGAAACGCATGTTACTACTATCGGAATAAAATCTTGTACTAGTATTTCACGGATATTTAAGCGAATAAACGTATTTATTTGTAATGCTACACTAACATTTTTCAGTTTTCATTTATTTTAAGTAAATGTAGTAGGAGTGTACATAAAAAACACACAATGTATGTAATATGTTGTGTACTGACATAGCAAATATAGAAATGTATACAGTACACGTATATAAGTATACTGGCAGTATATTGCAATACTATTTGCATGTTCTTCTACGACGTTTCCAATCTTTGCATGCAAATCTGGAGGTAAAATAAATATGACTATTCGTCAACACAGGTCTCTGGAGACATTTGGCAATCTCGGTGCTAGTATTATGTTTACAAAGGTGCAAATGAGAACGTATTGAAGCAAATGAGCCTGCTTGTTGATTACAACGTGTGTATATACATGTACACACAAACAGTACTACGCATATAATTTTAATTAGTAGGTACGTAACACGTGACCTCTAACTGGGTCTTTGTGTACTCAGCTGTCATTATTCTCACTACGGATGATGAGCTTTGAGCAATTAGTATGATATTAAGTATTAATACTGTATTTCATATATACCGTGTTGTTGATTATGTGGTTGTCTCGATGTATGAATACAATATCTGTGCAAGATTTGCAAAGATCTATACTCGAAATATCAGCCAATGAATGTACAACTAGTATCTATTACTAGTTCAATGTCCCTGCTCCATATATTCTTTATGTATCGTGATATTCTTCCTAATATAAGCAAAAGAATAAACTGCGATAAACACCAGTGTTTCCAATTTGCCAAATATAATTTAGGCCAATAAAGCGATAAATCTGAAAGTGAAATTCGTGGTCGCTGGAAAAAAATATATTTTTCTGTTATTTCGAAACAACCAGAAAAAAAACTATCTCTATAAAACGTTGTCAAAAGAACACACCACCACATTTGAATACGTATCCAATGTTATTTGATTATATGAAATATTACTAAAATTTTTTCTCTCATACATCCAGTTTCAATAACATGTTCTAATCTATTAAAGTTTTTCACTGTAGCACAGAAAATTTCATTTGAAATATCTCCCATTGCTCTGTCAATGTTCACAGTCATTTCATTCACTGTATGGGGATTATTTTGATAATTCTGTCCTTTAGAAACCTTCATAAAAAGATGTAACAAGAATTCAATCTGGGGAATATGACAGCCAAGTCCATTCTACAACTCTCAGAGAAGTCAATTTTGCTTATTCATATAAAGTGAATATGTGCTTCATCGAAAAAGCATACATCAATAAAACTCAGACGAATGAGACCAAATTCGAAAAAATCAACTCGTTTTTTCATCAAATATACATGTTGCATAACGCAGTATTATTTTACTATTTATTCGAGCATTATATATTAGTTATATTGAAAATATGCAATATCAACACTCATTAAAAATGATATGATAATTAAATGATAAATGAACAATATGTAACAAACATAAAAACCGTTAATAATTACTGGAGGGATTAAATATAACGATAAATTTCGTTTAATATTTGTCAACAATAAATACACGTATGTATTATCATGTTAATTAATGAAAATATTATGTAAATATGAAAAAAAACTGTTGTAAATTTACCAATAATACAGGACCCTTACGTTAATGGGTATTATTGATTTGATCGGTAAAATAATTAATTTCAGCTGTTCATTTGCTAGTATATACTTTGTTATGCTAAACGTGAATAAACAAGCAAAAATACTGTGTGTTATTGTATATAATTACACGATATAAATAACAAAACATATTTCCTTGTTCATTCTCCCATAAAATGTAAAGTCTAGTTTTATTTAAATTTTCTAAGAAAATAATTTCACTAGTTTATAATTTAGATAGCAACAACCAATCACAATGTTACAGAACTTGAAATATGAACAGTGTTTACCAATATGTATTCAAAGCACGTCCAGTTGACCTTGTACGACCTTTCCGTGATCACACGCCTACGCTAAAATCACTCTAGCAGCTCAAATCACTATAATACAGCGGTGTTCTTACCACAAAGCCACATAATACATCCAATGTAGAACATGAAAAAGTAATATCAAATTTAAGTACAAACCCACCGCAAATCAACGATATATTATCCTTTCTGTTGCTTCAATTTTTCCTAAAACTAACCATTTAGTCTGACATATACCTTATACCATTATGCTGTAATATAAACCATTGTTTGTATATCCTCACATTATATTTTATTCACAACTTGATGTAATTAATACATACACTAATTACGAATACATTATACCCTGTATTTTTAATGCACGGATATACCTGTATTATATAATTTTGCATGCAAAATTATAACATTAACACGTTTTTCATTTGAATAATTAACAAATTCATTTGTGTTCATATTAATTTTTATCGGTGTCCACTCATTACAGCCGATATTGGGGAAAATAATAAACTACTACGATTTTCTTTATATTTTACTTATAATTACTGGAGGATACGAATAGGAGTACATATGTATTTAACTGAATAATGTGTAGTAAATACGGTTATTTGAAAATATAAAGAGAGCTGTCTGAAGTATTATATATATTACATTTTCCAATGACGTAGTGTAGAGCGCGTTACACGCATACCACACCATATTGTTACGGATTAGTTTTGATTGGAAAATTACACGGTTCAGACACGGAAATATTCTCAAGGCTCGTTAATTTCCAACATAATCAATTATGAATCTGAAGTGAGGGCTGTGTCAACAAACAAACATGGTTAACTAACAATTTCCTTGGCAGCGTTCATATTGTTAACGCAATCTACCAGACCATTTTCGCAGCACATAATTGCTATGCCAATCCAATTACACCAAACTATACAAACAAATCTAATAAATCTTCAATGCTGTGGAATTATCGAGTGAAAAACAAACAAGCCGAAAGGATTTTCTGAATTTTCCGGTAACAGCGTTCCGGAATGGACCCCATTAATTATGAAAACATATGTTCTCCGGGCAGATGGGCGGGTGCGACGCGACGCTGCATGGCGTACTGGTACGTACATCCGACGGGACGGCGCCGGAAACGAAACAGAATCAATTCGTATTGTATCGCACCGTATCGGCGTGCAATAAATTATTAGAAGTGAATCATTTAAAAAAGCACGCATTCACGGCTGATCGACGACGATACAATCATACATATGTATATATGTTCCAAGTATACAACGCGAAACAATGTTCTATGTTTGGCCTTGTGTATATAACTACAGCACTAATATCTTTTTTCAGTATCGACTTTTATGACATATATAAGAAAATCAATAGTAAGTAGAACATATTGAACTAATGTCAATCAAAATTTCATGTAGCAAAAAATTCACAATGTTTTCTTTTCACTAGCTAACAGAAGTATCTATAAAAAAATTGCGATACACACTTGGTTTGGCACATAAATATTTTACGAGACTTGTTTTCGCAACGAGTTTGTTACACATAATACGTGTTTTATACTCTGACATAAATCAGATTTATAAAAAACAACATGTATTTGTACGTTATTTTTTTAAAAGGAATGATTTGTATTGTACAGCTGTAAAAAGTCTTTAATGCTGCAATAATTGTCAAAAATGTTCATAAACGTGCTATAGATATAATAATTACTGACCTATAATTTATTATTACCTTTCAACAATTATTTAAACAGATTTCAGAATTGATTTTTCAATCGAAAACACTATATGCACATTCAAATTCATTTAATATCCAAGTAATTTCTAACAATACAAACTAAATATACATTTGTTGAATTATTGTCCATTTATGTGATTAGTGCCAATAAATAGTAAAAAATCTGTTTTTTGTTGGAATAGGTAATTTTAAAAATAATTCAACAAATACGTGTTTATTCTGTATTGCTTTACATAATGTTGCATATTTTAAATTGACTTTCATGTGAAAACATTCATTTAAAATTGTGATTTATTTAAATATTTCTAAGCGAATGATGATATACAAATTTTATATTCTTCTGTAGTTATGATCACTTTATATAAAACCCTGCAACATATTTCTTAATACATTAGTATCAATATAAAAAGTAGAACATATTTTGGTAAAAATATTTTTCTTCGTACCAGAAATATATAAAAGTAAATAAAGAGAGCATATGTGAATGCGATTTTATTTCAAAAGAATAAATTCCATAGTAACAAGCACAGCGTGCATGGCATGTTCCAGGCCACTGATAACTGAAATATATCGACAATTCTCCATCTAACCCCTTTATTCCCTCTTCTTCTCTATGTATTTGAAACGTATGTGCGGTAATATAAGTATATCACCAATTATCATTTTCTCTTTACATTTTATTTCCTTTATTGCGGTGGTAATGTATCAATATATGAACATTTCCATATTGGTTTGTACGGAAATAAGGATATGTTTAATTAAACTTGTAGGAAAATACTGCAAAAAACCTTCATACAAGTAGAATTACAGTTTTTTTATTGGTTTAATCTAGACGCAATGAAAATCAATAACTTTACATGTTTATAATAGCATCTGTCAGATTTTCATTTCAACGATAAAAAACAGGTAGCCAGGATTCATGGATGATTACATTGAAATCAAAAAACCATCAAAGTTAATTGGTCTGTACCTGTTACTATGCGTGCGTATGTGTGTGTGTGTGTATTTATCGTTCTGCATGTGTATATTATGTTGGTACGTAGTTTGTGGAATACTGAAGACCCTCAATTACAGTTCTGAACAGTTAGATAGGTATACCACCCCTCTAGATACCGGTGGCCTGCCTGTATAAATTCAAGTACCTTTATGGAACTCGATGCTTTAACAGCTGTTACCTTACCCAAGCAACTGTGTGTTTACCCAGTAGTGCAACCAGCACAGTTACCATGGTGCATTGTTACTACTATCCAGTGTAATGTCTACTTCGCTGTCATGTATCCTAGTGTCTATTGTTGTATAACGCACACATTCATACGTTATGAAAACATATACTAGTTTGAAAGTCAGCACAAGTGAACTTACTTTACCTCTCATAAATAATATAAACGCAATGTTTCATTGTGTTCATGAAATCCAACTTTTCAAAACAAATGCACATTTATAAAATCTCTACAAATCCAAACATGTTAGTTTCAACTTGAAATATTGACATTTGCTGTATCTGATGTATCTGTATATGTATATCTAAAAGCAATAAACCATTTCAAAATTCATATATAT
>JAGJTL010000104.1:5793292-5863474 GCA_022063505.1 Calosoma granatense | reverse complement strand
TATTAGTAATATTAAATTCCAAAAGCAGAATGCACCAACGAATTCCTTTGTAACTATTTCATTTCATACAGTGTTTATATACACTTGGGTATACAAATATCAATAAATCCTAATATCAGACTTATGTAGCACTAAATTACAGACTCAAACAGTACTAGTGTTTGTACGTAAATAATTACACAATTATTTATTAATTTCAATTATAGTAAAATCGTTAGATACATTGTGCGTGCATAATATCACGCACCGTACATAACACACGTTCTAGTGCCAAATTAATATCATCATATTTGCATTCCTATTATCTAGTGCAATTACTCATTGTTTACTTGTGTGAACTAAAACCTAAACATTTCTATCCCCTGTTCGATATTTTCCTGAAAATAATTTCACACACACAATTATATTGTTCGTGCATTTGTCTTTTCAATTATTCATTTCCCAATGAATGTGTTAGGTTAAATCCATATCTATTTCAAAGTAATCAAAGACCAGAATTTTATCCTTAATGGCATAACACTTACTTTAATCATTAAAATAACATTACCTATATGCTATTCTCACAATGATCTACTTGAATCATGTATTTACGAAGCAATGAAAATTTTTAGAATACTACTAAAAGTATTTGAGTGTTTTCATTGCAATATAGCACTATGATATTGCACTATTATTTAGAATACCGAGCCAGAGTATAACTAGTTATAACCATCATTTACGGTCCTTTTACAAAAATATAATCATGTTAAATAAAGACAGAAATAATAGCCTCATTAATTGCATCACTATTTTCTAAGTACCTTTAGATTCTAGTAAACTCAAAATGACAAATAAAATTTTCCAAAAAATGAACCAGGAAGAATGAAAAAGAAAATAAGAACAGAAGCCATTGAGCAAGTGTTGCAACGAATGAGTAACGACGCCTTTTGATGAAAGACAATTCCAAAACAAAGGGCACTTTAAAACTTTCCACTTTGATAGCAAGAATTTCTTCAAACCGTTGTTAGCTTTCGCGGTAGCTACCGTACGTGGTGACAGCGGGAAAGAAAAGAGGAATCTCACAGTGGAATGAAGCAGAAAGAGAATGGATAAAGGTAGACAGAAAATGGTCTAGACAATGCGTGCAATCTTATTGATTTAACTCTTTTCCACGTGACTGCTACAAAATTGATATGAAACAATTTTCTCCCAGTTTCATATTGCTTGCTTCCCATCAGTGCAAAATAATATTGGTCATCCAAGTCTAGTTCGTTGGATAAATATAAATTTCACAATTTATGATGAGAAGTTGAGTGTTGCGGAATGTAGAAGTTATTGAATATATAGGTAAGCCAGGTTTATAGTTATTCAGTTTTGCTCTTATCAATACTTTGCAGTTTATGGAGAACGACATATTCTTGTCGAGCAGCTTAATACATCGTTCTATGAACGATCACGCTACTTCACGTCTAGAGAAATATATATAAGTTTATATAGTTTTATACTTTACACGTAACCAGTCATATTACGTTCACTCACATAAAATGCTTTGAATATATAATGTACGTGCAAGGATTTAATGTGAAACGGTCTTTACCATTCATAGTAAAAATTCAGACCGGTTTTATTTCACAATTCAATTTAGACTTTATGTGTTTCACGTTACACATACTAACATACAAGTATATACGTAAAACATTCGTATATTATGTTATTTATTTCTTCCATTTGATGGAAGTTCGTGACAAACGAGAATTTCCTGAAATTGAATGAACGACGTGAGGGATATATAACATCATTTGACAACAAATATCAAATCTACGCAGTTCCTTTCAATTGTTTCCATAGATTTATTAGCAGTTAAGGACTGATGCGAAACCGAAGATCTGATAAATAATGAAACATATATTCGATGAAAAAATACTGTACAAGTCTTTCTAAAAATGCGACCAATCAATAACTTTGTTTTTATACGAAATGTTTTTAATTTTCCAGATAATTTATAATATATTTTTAATATATCTGTTGTCTAATCGATCAACCAGGAAGACAAATAATGTATATTTCGTTGAATTGAATAATTATTACATGTAGGTGAGGAAAGTTTTCCGATATTCGTAATAATTGGAGAAATCCCCTATCGCAACGCAGTCGTGTTTGCTTAAACACGAGTGAATGTATCTAGGTTCCAAGTTGATGTGTTTCCATATCCTGGTACGTGATGTAACGCAGTTTCGGTGTAGCGAATCCCTAAAGGTTAGCAGTTGGTTTGCTATAGGAAAGGACGAAGGCTTTCTGATGTATTCTTTATGCTCGATATCGGTTGGTTCAATCGCCCGCTATACAACGGCAAACTCGACAAGAAGTCAAACAATTCACAGGAAACAGTATATAAGGTAGACCATATCTTTAGACAATTGTACAAGTTCGTCAGTAACGGATCAGAATATATATTCTATGTCTGCTTACATCAATACGAATATATTTTACATATACATACAATCCAATCTCTTTCTCTCCTGATTTCAGCTCATCAAACGATTTAATATCTTGAAAAGTTTACATACTTTATACACTTTTTAAAAGCATGTTTTTAAAAACAGCAAACTGTACTCTAAAATGGCAAATAAACTATGCAACTTTCTGTTTAAAGCAGTCCGTAATAGAAGGCAATAATCTCAGTCAGCTTATTACAAATTAAACGATGAATAAATTATCGGGCAACCTTCGCCCATACCCTTGGTCGTTGCTGATAGAGCAGTCATGATGGCGCCATTCGCTTTCCACACTTTCCTGACCCTGCACACCCCTAGGACCCGTGAACATGATAAGAGGTCTTTCCGGCCCTACATCATCATAGTGGCATTTCGGCATTTATACTCACACCAGTGCTTGTCAACCAATGCTGAACTAGAACTGTATAAATAAACCAATAGAATCATGTAATATCAGTGTTAGTAACTATAAAACACACAAGAAATGATGATGAAAAAATAGGTAGTTATTTGAGATGATAGAACTTATTCTATACTCATGTATTTATATACTAAAGTAATAGAATATTAAATAGAGATAAACTGTTTCATATTTGAACTGTGCCTTGTACGAGAGTAGAGTTATATTTAATAGTTAAAAAGGTGACAAGTAATCTGTGAGCGCGTTGACTAGTCGCTAGGATCTCACACGCTGTTAATACAACTGATCCTGCTTCGTGCGTCGGCGTCATGTGCACGAGATGAAACCGACAACACGTAACCCAACGTCATTACTCGCTTCACTTACCGAGCACAAGCCGGATAATTAATATGTTTTATATAGCATAGGAAAAACTACGGGGCGTGAAAAGTTATTGCCTCGTTTCATTATCGGGTGCCGTCATTTACAACACGCTAATTATAAAGGTAATGTGCTAGCAGACATGTTGCACGACGACAACACAGTGTGCGCGGTGCACTGATCAAAGCATCCTTGATGCTTGCATATACACACATACGTATCTACATGAAACCATACGGAGCGCATCCAACACATGGCACACCGTGATATGAGAAGTCTGTCTTTCCGCGTGGAGCAAATAGGTCAGAACCGTAATGGTTGTTTTTCAGTGTCCTGATGGAATATGTCAGGGTACGTGAAGTGTAAAGTGCAGAGACGAATACTGTAATATGTTACTTCCTCCGACCAGAGATAATTTCTCTGAATCCTAGGGAAATTTTTATAAGATGACATCAACTTTATCAAGATTATACATTACATGTATGTCTGAATAGTATTTGGGAATGATAAAACTATAAATAAATTAATATCCATTGTAGAAATTGAAATGAAATCCATATAAGTTTTCTGCTTTGTAGAATATGATTGCATAGAATTTTATAAAGATTTCAACACTTGCAAATCTACCCGAGCCTACATAAATAATAAAAACACTTTTTAACTGTGAGTTCAACATTTTTCGTTTTTAAAATTCTATGAAAAACTTATTTCTCTTCGCAGATCTCCGGGGACTACATCACTGTTACGACCCGGATAGTCTAGACAACATACACACACACAAGTTGGCCTGGAATGAGTTCACGTGCACAAACTAGAGGGAGGAGAAATTAAAACGCTAATACTTTAAATTATTAAATTCTTCTGGTATATTCATGAAGTGTACCCGAGCGAATCCCAGTCTCATTACATGCGTCCCGGTTGTCGCGTGCGTACTGACATCACAGCGTTACTCACTTCCAACAGCAACGAATAAAAATACCATCTGCTCTTACGAGTATATGCGATTCGCTTAAAATTAAAATGAATGGTCGGCTTCACAGTCATTCATTTAATATAAGATTTTCCTCAACATCGTTAACACTAAAATGAACTTGAATGACATTTTTTTTCAAATTAAAATTATGCATAAGTAGGATAAATATGATTGAATAATTAATTAATAATTATATCTATTCAAGTTAATATAATTTAATTTCCTATGTATATTGCTTTCGGATGTATTGAGGCAATCAAATTGAATATATGTAACATAATGTTTACAAACAATACAATCGGATTAATTATGATATAAAGCGAATAATCGCATTGATAACATACTACATTCTTTTCATTTCAGCTTAGATCTAATAGTAGTATTGCAATAATAAATATATTGTTTGCCATTGCTATAATGACATTAGTACTATGAAAGGATGTCATGTAATTAACAAATTTACACACAGAATATACTACGATAAACATTTCCAATTAGTTTTAGTATATTTCTTGTATAAATTAGAACTTTAAAAAGGAGTACATGTATATGTGCATAAAACATGAAAGCTGAAATGGTCTACGTACAAACCGTATACCGACTGTCCTAATAAGTCTTTATATAAAAGAAAAAACGAGCCCATTGACATAGTTTTACCACAAACAACATACTCATAAAAACGAGAAGAAAAAAATTGTACCAGAATTTCAGCGAAAAATGGTGAATGTCTAGGCTCATAAACAAAATTTTCGTTGACAGTCAATTTTTCCTAACTGCACTCTAGGAAAGCCATATACTGACGAGAAATGTTTCTATAGTACTTCAATGAGATTGAATGTCCAATGATGCTTATACAGGACCGTACTGTAAGGGTAGGGGACGGTAGTGTTCATACATATCGGCCCGGGTCAAGGATGACCGATGCAAAATATAATCATTTAGAATTTGAATACATTTGCATGCGTTATTTAATTTGCATAGCAAAATATGGAAATGACAAAATCTATCAAATGCAGACGTCGACGAGTGTGTTTCGGCGCAACGGAAATGCGTAATAAAATGTTCGCATACATTTGTACATACACACAAACGTATTACATATTATGGACAATACAGTGCCTATAAGATATACAGCAACACAACAATACAGTGGTGTATTGATGGTTACATAATGTTTCAGTTAGGCGTAGTCTAATGAACAACCGACAATACAAATATACAGAACTGGGACGTGTCTAAAATATTCTTATTTAATTTATAAATGTTCCCTTGCCATTTCGAATCCCTAAATTAAAAAGATAAATGCAGTAGATCTCTTTTGTGTTTCTCCAGAAATTGAATTACACAAAAACAAAATATAAAAATTTTAATTTCTATTTTTATTACAATGTCTGATTAGCTATCTAAACAACAATGTGATATTTCCTTTGTTAGCAGTGATCTATGTCATGATATAAAAAACCAGAACAAACTGGCATCATAAAAATATTTTTGAATCATTGGCACATAAAATCACAATCCAATATTGTCACAGATTTTCCGGTCCGTCTGTTCACCCTAAAATAAAACATACATATGGGCGCAATTGACGATTCTCATAAAATAAATACAGACTCCAAAATTCATATAAGAAGCATCAGAAATAACTACAATATATTTCAATATTTCGTATACACTTCAGCTGCCTGTACCATTCCTTCGTATGAAATATGCAAATATTTATTGACGTCCTGCTATATACGAGTATACGACTTATTTTTATATAAGTTCTTTTTATGCCAAGCAAAACAAAATAGTACATATAAGATATTAACTTTTTAAATACTGTTTAACAATTTATATTGTATGAAAATGAAATTTTTAAAAATTAATTTTACAATCTAGAAAAACTTATGCAACAGTGACATATGTAATGGAATATGAATTGGGAAAATGAAATTCACATATTTAATTTGCTATGTAGAATAAACTTGTGCATGTTTGCAGAAATATGTGCTTGTTGTACTTTCATTAGCAAAGCGGAAAAAAAGAAAAATACATACACTGTATAGGCCATTGCAGTAATAAAATTTTAACAAAGAACGTACTGATTAAAAACTAGTTCAACTAACATTTTTCACAAATGTCACATGCATTCGACAATTTATGTGCATGTTGCCAAACAATTAAAGGAACAAACATGTAAAAAACGCGTACATGTCTACATAATTCTTCAAATATAGCCTCAGTCATTTCAATACTTTGTAACAAACAAATTCATCAGACGCTTAAGTATTCCCGTATAATTGAATTGCGACACGCATTTAAGTAGTAAAAAAAGAACCGATGTGAAATGGAAGTAAAGTTTTAAAACAAGGTCACGTGGCTAGATAAACACCGTTCATTTCCGTACTACCGTCGACATAACGACCCAGTTCGTACGGCTTAATCGGAAACCGAGAACCAGACGGAAGAGGACGAAACGGAATGAGGGAACGTCCAATTATTCCCTCGAATAGTACTCACTTCGGAGTGAACGTTCGGTTTGCCTGTTATCCGCAAACACGACGACGCTATATGGCACTGGTGACAACAGTGACAAAGAAACCAAGCAAACAAGCAAGTACAGGTTAGTTGGTTTAGTACCTTGTACTATTGCAGCACTGTACGTCTCTATGTACTTACTACACATCTGTACTGGCCACGGCACTTTGCGTGCGAAACGACAAGTCCTCCTCCTCCTCCAAGCGTTACCTACTAATTAACAGTGAAAAGTCTGACGTGGGGAAAACTACTGCTACTTGTAAATGAGACACACCACTTAATACACTGTGTATATACAATATACACATTGTACAGATTTGCATAAGAATTAGAAATGACTCTTTAATGAGACATTCACTTTCCATATACACTAAGTGTTTGACGAAAAGATCCATACCAGCTTTGAAATACTGCGCAGCCGTCGAAAAAGTCTTTTACAATGAATACTTTAATAGTATGACTTTAATACATAAATATTATCGTAATATTCTATTAAAATATAATTCAAAATTAAATGCCAAGTCGATCAAGGTTTACATTAGCCATGATGAAGTGAGCAAAAATAGAATACAATATAGTGCTGAACATGCATTAAAATATAAACAATGTTCTTTAATATCCGTCCAATGAAGCTCGACTATAGACAACACAAACAGACGGTTATTAAACACGTCAATTGTTTCAGCAGATGCCCGGTGAGTATGCCTTTGTGCAACAAAAGGCAGATATATATTCTAGAACCGAGTTCTCGTCTGTACCGGTAAAAAAACTTCACAATAATACACACATGTCATCGGACATTCTGGTACTGCACATACGAGTGTGAAGATGGTGACAGATATGATAGCATACCTACGTATTTAATAATAATACTGAGAATAATTCTAAATAATATTGATTCTTTGTAAAAACTGAGCTAGCTCGGGTAACTGAGATATAGCGTGGTGTTGCGTTTTTTTAGCGTAAAAACTGAATGTCACGTACAATATTCACGACTTATTTGATGTAACTGACACTACATCTGCAGCTGAAATTCTGAGATTAGGTGGCGCTTAGCTAATTCCGGTGTAAATTTTGTGAACTTTACACGTCTCACTTCATATGTAGACGAGTGATAACAAGTCGAACGATGAATAAATACATCAACAGTCAATTATGATATTCAACGTCCATACATAGATGTGTTCACTCAAATTACAATAACACTAAAATAACTACAACTGTCACAAACTACACTATCATAAACTAACTAATGTTAAACATCTGTGAAATACTTTTTATACACAAATATAATTCACTAAAAACAATTCTTTAATTTTCTCAATAATTTATAGTAAGTAATTAGGTCTGTATATTTTGTAGTTTTTACAAAATGTACCAATCATATCATGTATTTTCATACTAAATATAAATATTTGGAAAAATGTTATAAATCTCCAATCCATTATAAGTTGCATCGTTTATGTAACATGATTTATGTGCATCATGTTGTATGTTCAAAGTTAGATTGAAGTTTGTAGTAAAACTAAAATAAAGTCTTTACTGGTAATCTGTAACTTTTAGGTTGCATGGTCGATACCTATAACATATAAAAATGAAATAAAAATACACACACACAGTGATGTATATATGTTAACATGAATTAACTTGTATATTTGCATGTTTGTCTGTATTGAATGTTTGAGAAAATGAGCATGATTCTCTGCAGCATTCAGACAAACATGTTAGATCTTTGTACAGATGCAGTAGTTCCTTCCGTGTTTGCCCACCTATACTTAGATGTGTAATGATCCGTGTTCAATGGCACTGAGCACCAGGAGTTCCTGACGGTGACGGTGACGCTCGTTGTTCAATGATGCGCACAAACACCTTATGCGCGTTTACATTTTATTATACGAAATTGTGATAGAGAAAACTCGTCCAAGGGAAATGAGATACCCGAGAAGATATACGAAATCTTTCTAAATTCTATACGTACTAAGTTCTCATACATTCTGCAAATATTTAATTATTTTAAATTGTTTCCAGGTGAATTTCGACACCTTGTGTCTGTTGTGTTTCGTAAATAATTACATGAATCTGTCAACTGTTTCATTACTAGAAAGAAAATAACATTATTAAAAAAAAATAAACCTTGATTAAAAGGACGCAAAAATAACATTGTTGCTCCCAACTCACTGACGTGCACTTTTAAACACCAACTTGTACTCCAGTCCGTCTTCTGGGATAGAATAACAACAAAAATCAAGATTAAAGGACACAGTGTACACGAAGTGGATGCACTATTAGGTCCCTTGAAGCTGGTAGGTAATTACCATCAAATGTTAACATCATGAGCGTACGTACGCATTCGCAGACTGTACAAGCAAACACAGAGAAATACAAAGGAGCTTTAGAGTTAACCTTCTAACCCCAGGTATAGTATCAGGGATTGTAGTGCACTGTGTACACACACACACTGGCTGAATCTCGTTGTTTCAAGTTCAGTTGTTCCCAGACTATGAAGCACTACAACGATGATACACTCTTTAATTGCTCCACGTAATTAGCCTGACTGGTTGAAACCAACGGGCCAAGGGGTCTGGGGCAGGCGAAACGTACGAATTTGTGTAAACAGGAACAATGAAATCATTCCACCAGCACCCGGAAATGTAAAAATAACTGCCTTGATTAATTTACTATATGGAAGTACACGAGTCTTAGATGGATGGACATCTGAGCGAAATAAATTTTCACCAAAATTGTATAGCGAAACAATTAACAAAAATCTACTACGTCTCTGTAAATACTTCCATTTTACGTTAATTATAAAAGCATAGAAACAAACGAATTTTTCACAATTACACTAATGATAATTTATAGATTAGGATTCGACACAAGTAATTTTTCAAACTACTGTCATCAGTGACATTAATCTGAACATTTCATCCAATCAAAAACTTGCCTCATCAATCGTTCAACTATCAAAGCCGCTGAAACAAAAATCCACTATCGTTTCACTTTCTCATAATAACGCCGGTCACCTAGTTCTTTATCTCTTTCGCACTTGTATGAACGGAATATAAGGACAGATAGCTATGCAAACATCTTTCAAACAGTCCAGGACACTATATCCCAGATTAGTAACGGCCACAGTCCAGGGGACAATGAATCGTGCACGTGACCCAGGTGATGTGGACACTAGCGAATATCCTCACACGAGTGGGGGGAGGGGTGGCGGAAACGCGGAAAAGTAACGTCCGAAGGTTGCATCACAATCTCGATATGGTCCGGAAACCACTCAATACGATTAAACTTGTTGCCTCCAGCAGACTATTTTTGCTGTTAACTTATTGAGAGCACTGAATCGTTACGAGCAAATGAAAAAAAAATTCCAATACTAATTCATGATATTTCTGTTCAATACATGATATTGGATACATCGTAAAATACCATAATCTTAATTACTTAGAAATTTTAATAAGTTCAGGTATATAATTTTAGTCATTACTAGTTGAAGTACAGCAAATTTGTTTTCGACCTCAGTTATATAACTAATGCTAAATATGAACGTACATATTGGAGTGTATTAACTTTATTACATCATTCAAATTGTTTACAAAATGTATAATTTTTGGTTTACGACGTTTATATGTCCATGTACTTTATGATAAATTATAGCACATAAAGTTTGTTGAGTGTCTGCTAGCGTTTAGACACCGTCGCTACCAAGAACACGACAATATCCACAAAATTTCCAGATGCATGATACCAAAGTTATAATCTCCCGGAGGCTGGTTCCGAACTTACAAAGATAGAGCAGGTCCATATCCGCCAAGGAACCGATATAAACTGAAATAAATATACACCCACAGTCCCTTAACCTTCTGTCTTTATAAACGTAAAGTACTTTCGGCTGCGACCCCCAGGTGAAAAGAACATCCGTCTAACCACACGCACCAGTTCTGAGTCTAAGCTACGGAACCGTTTTGTTTTTATCAGCAAAGAAATATTTCGCATATCTTACATTACATTCACGTATAGAATGTTTAATATTATCCGTACTGTACAATGAATGAAAGAGCATACGCGAAGAGTAATACATTTTAATTTAAAATATAATTTAGAACTATTTTATATAATATAAATGCAAGACTAAAATAAGTAGGAAAATAAATCTCCATCATAAGTTAACATTGCTGTCTTTAACAGTACTCAAAGTCCGCGTCAGGCACAGGAGAGTAATCCAAAATCTTCGACAAGCTGGGATTTTTTCTCTCTACGTTGGCAAGCCTACCATCAACTAGGATCTAAGGCTGAGGAAATTGACACTAGAACTTCAGTGATACAAATGACGTAGAAGCCATAGCAACGAGGATTTTATCACTTCTCGTCTGCCAAATACATTCGCAGAACAAATTATAAATCGCCCCCAATAATTTAACTTCGAAATGGTAATTCGGAAAATAAATATATAAAAACTAATTAAAGTATATTGCTAGGTTATGAAAGTTATTTATAAGAATACAATTTGACAAATATTTTCCATAAAAAATCAATAATTCAGCTGGTAGAACGATTATTTGTAACTGTATGCAAATATAACACTGTACAATCATTAACAGATTGTATAAAGTAATATTCTTGTGTAAATATATAAACTGCCATATGTAAAATCAACTTTAAACATGCAATCGAGTGTATTCATGTTCGAAGGAATGCTTATTTACGTTTTACATGTGAGAAAACTGAACAGGAATTGCTTCAGAGAAGTTAGTAAGTAAATGTCTGTGCACTGAAGACATTATTAAAAAAAGGAAAGCTAAATTAGGCAGTTTTCCCAGTCACGATACTTTGTTAAAACCAATGTTTGCTAAACAAATTTCCGAGATCAAAACACGCTACTTAAGAAACTCACTCAACGTGTCAAGACATCAAAAAACTCACTGAGTTACGGAAGTGTCAGTCCAGCAATAAAATAACGAAGAAAATCTAGAGAAAATATTAGGTCGCAGGGAGCGTGGAACGCGAATATAACGTTTAGCATACCATCCGAACACAGAATAAAACATTCAATAATCCGTTAATTAGCTTACAACGATCTAATGAAAGTTTCCAAGGTCATCCGGGAAAGAAATTAATTTCTTTTGTGCATGAAACCTACCAGTATCGTTCCGTTAATTAGTAGGTACTGTGTTTGATAAAATAAATCAGTTTCCGAAAATTAAATTGAACTTCTATCCATAGCAATCTAATTATTTTATAATTTATTCGTAGAAGGAAAATAAGTTATTGTTGTACTATATGAAAATTAAAAATATATATCTCACACAAGTCAGTACACCTTGTATTGAATATATTCGTAGAAAATGTGCTAATTGTTCCTTTTTTAATTCTGTTATTGATTTAACTCACATTTCCATTGGAATACACAGCAGAAGGATGAAGTTTTAATAGCTGTAATTGTTTGTTTATAATAAGGAAATATTGTTACGAAACCAAAGGAGCATATAACACGGCTTATCAAATTTGTAAAAATCTTATAACCACCCTTATTTTGAGTTAAATAGTCATAATCAGATTGTCCTTGTGTATTTGATATAGTATCGTTGACCAGATTATTACAAACAATCAACGTTTCCCACACTGGCAGAGGTCATACATCAGTCGAAATAGTGACAAAACTCAACCAGTCGTAATGTAATGTACTTTGTGACTTTTTCACGCAAACCTCACATTATCAGTAAGAGAACGTGAAGCCCCACCATCACTAGTAACATCGTGCGTAGAAATGCGTGTTCCCCTTGGGAATATATGTGTTCACTCACACATACATCGAGGTGCTGATGTATATAAAGAAGAACACTATGAACAGATAGCTGTGTATGTGAGGTGAGGTGAGGTGAGTGCGTGTCGTACGCACAGTATCCATTACACGAGATTACATCATATGGCAGTAGTGAAACGTAACTGTATGAGGCTCTCAACATGGAGAGTTGATGGCATATAACTCGTATGTACGTTGCACACTTTTCCCTTTTACAAAGTTTTACCGTCAAACACACACACACACACACACACACACAGCCACACAGAGCGATAAAAGGTATACATTTCATAAAAATAAACTTACTTTGACGTGGCTTTCTTCTTCGTTCTTTAACAAAAACCCGTACTGAATACTAACTCACCTCTGTAATGAAATTAAATATAATTACTCTGATTGAACACATTCACATCAAAGCAACACAATAAGCAAGTTTCATTTATCTACTCGTGCAAACAGGTACGGTTATAGAAAAGCAACAACAAAAATACTGCTGCTGTGCTAACAGTTATACCTAGTATCCAATTAAATAAATGAACATAAAAACATTCTACTATTCAGCAGAGATTATTCTGTAAAAATTAAATACAATTTTTCTAAATTCTACATTTATCTTTGAGCTGTAATTAAATATTTCTCTTAGTGTAAAAACATCTACATATTATGACAAGTAATACAACATTAAAAATGTGTACAAATTTATTTAAAAATGAAAACTTGCTTTTAGAGGACAATTCAACATAATACAATAGTGAATTCTAAATTTGGAGTCAATTAGAAACAAAAGATGATTTTCACTATACAATGAAATGAATCTAATTTTAGTTTTCTATAATGTTTTCTTGTACTTGTGCCTGATAATGATCATTTATCATTCGCTAAACTATGCATTTCCCTCTAATAATGGTTGTCCATAAAACTTAAAGGCTATGGTCTATGGATCACTGTTGCACTTTTGATACGTTTTAGATGTTCTTGTCTGGCCACGGATAATAAAATGACTCATAGTTCTGTCGCCAGGAAAGTTTTTCAAGATTTACTGAATGACAAAGTCCTATATACATTCTCACACGAGACGAAAACAACCACGGAGACTTCAGAATAACCGCCGACCATTTTTTAAATTAAAAATAGAACATTCAAATCACTCCATGTCGTCTAGCTCGACATCTTATTCTCCTCTCAAGACACAACAGTTATTTGTCTGCTACGTATAGTGTTTTCCAGGAGCACTTTGATTTTAAATTCTCTCAAGACAAAAGATGTGCCATGTATTCTTTAAACACTGAATAGAAAAGTATATTTTTCTTCAGACACGTTTATATTAAACAGAAGAAATTCATTCTCTTTTACGCTGAGCAATGTCTCGCTGTTAATCTTTGAAAATTTTAATACGTTAGTAAAAGATACTAGATACAAAATTATCATTAAAACTAAAGCTTAGAGCAAGACTTAGAAAAGTATAATAAATAATGGTAAACGGTGCAAGTTGATTATGTAAAACCTGTAAGATATTATTACAATGAACATTTCTTTTGAATCATCTGTTTCTGTAAAAAAAGATATCAGATGTTCACAGATCAAACGAATCGTGCAACACATCATTACAGCATAATTTTTGTTTGAATATTATTCAGAAGATCATGTTCGTACGAAAAATAAAAATATACTTTATTGTCGGATTTCTAGAACGAAGTTGAATTTAAATCTTGAATAAAAATTAACAACATCGAAGTGAAACTATGTTGCTTTACTTGTTTCGTCTATTCGTTTTAAATCGGGATTCAAGATAAACCGTCATTCAAGACACCAGGCATTAATAAAATAAAACTCAAATGAATACACATTATGTGGAATGAACAACTGGCTGACAAGGTTCATTCATTTTACATTGAGTAAGGTTATGTTCACTGGTTTATTTATATCTTTCATGGACAACGACTTATGGCAATGACATTCATACAGCTGTGAGCTGTGACTTGATCATCTATTACTCACTCTGTCCGCACTTATGTTATTTTAGTTTCATTTTAAGTTTGACGGTGGAACAAACTATAAGTTCAATTCATACCACAATGTTGGAATGATAAATGACATACATTTTCCACATATGTATTTCGTAAACATATTTGAAATCTCTTCAGCATGATGAAAATATTTAACAATTCACTACTATATATAATAGAATTGTATGTAGCATATTAGAAATATTCAGTGCATAACAAATATGTACACAAAACATGAGCATGGACAATTTGAAAAACATAAATTGTTATTAAGACATTATCGCAAACATTCGAAAAACCGCGTAGAGATTAGCAAATGTTTTGCATGTTACGGTCTGCTAAATGTAGTCGAATCAACGAGTGCGCGTGTCAACTTCAAAAGCAATTACATTTATCTGAATGCCCGGCGCATTTTATCCGCAAACAGCATTAAATGGGGCGCAAAACCTCCACGTTTCGTTTTAGTCTGCTAGCTTGTACACCGATTTTACATTTAGAGGTTTAAATTTGTACAATGACACTCTCTGGAAAATGTGAACTCACAAGTTCTCCCCTCTTTCCCCACAGTTCTATTCACCCAACACACTCACAATAATATCATTCAAACATTGTTAAAGCTCCATAACTTAACAGTAAAATAAAAGTACATCACCGCATACATTTATAATATTCAATTATATTGTTCACACAAATGTTGAGATTCTGTGTATTTAATTTAATACAATTGTTTGAAATTTCAAAGTAAACTTAAGTTAGTATTCGTCTAACTTTGTATTGTAAGCCACTATAATTCAATTATGTCACTTACATGTAAATATTTCACCAAAATAGACGTACACCTTAGATTCTTAGATGACACTTGAGGATAACTGTTATAGAAACTTCTAAATGCCACAATCTGAACAAGAGGAAAGACACACCCGGCACATTTCTAATCAAATCAATTTCAGTGAATAATTACATATTAAAATTTCGTGTCATTCAATCTGAATTACACATGTTTATAACACTGGGTTTATTTTACAAATAATGCAATGTATTTTCTAAATCATTCATCAATAACGTGTACATGTTTGTTCTGGTTAAAGATAACAGTATGAATATTATGATAAAAATCTTGTATGTTCAGGTAAACAGGGAAATGTCATAATTTAAAGAGCAAAAGTGTGATGTAAAGGGCGGAAAGTATAATATCAATATATTTTCCCAAACGTACCAACAAAACATTCCATACGCTAATATGCCAATCATAACTTGTCATTGTCAAATGCGGGTTTGACGTATTGACACACAAATAACATTCAAACAAAAAACCCACGTCAATATAAATATATTTCGTAGAGTTATATATATGCTAGTATATAGAATACCAAATATAGCATATTCTACAGCTAACAAATTGAAAAACATAGTTCATTCGACTCATCCCATAAAACAAAGTTCACATTTGGTATCAGAAGCAATATGGCCAATACAATCGAGCTACACTGACCGGCTTATGTACGCAGTGGCCCCAGGGAAATATATACGAATGTATTCCGAAGCAATATGCATCCGACAATACAATACCAACGGTCCAGGGTACAGTAACAGATACATACCACTGCAGTACTAACGGATGACAACAAGGGAACGGTAACGATACTGGTACACAGTGAGATTAATTATCAGTGGGAGAACATCGTCTGCACTGAAGGCGAACCTAGCAGCAATACAACGTCAACCGACAAAGTCAACGAGTGATGAATGAAGAATCCTCGGAATAATATATGAATGTTAATGTAGTGCTGTATAAAGGAAGTGATAAAAATGATTCTTCGAATATCCCTGATGCATGCGTTGTTGAACCAATGATTAATGATGGACCAACACGCAGATATCCATTCTACTACCCAAGAACTTAGTAGTGAATTATTATCATAACATCTTATATCAACAAGTAACAAGTTTGTTATTATCGTTATACAAGTAGCACCGACCGAAAATTAATTCTAAATGCAAATATATACATACGAATTAAATACCGAGCAAAAGTAAATATTATGAAATATATAATTATATGAAAACATTTCTGTATTATTATCTGAATTAATATCACAGATTATATTTCAACAAACAAACAAATCGATTCCAAGAAACGTGTATGCTGCAACATAACATAACAAAAACACTAGAGTAAAATTAGATTTAAACTTGTCGAAACGTTCTAGACTTTTGTTTTAAATCTGTAAAAAAGTGTAAGTTTTTCTGTAAAAAAATATATAGCTTCAGGAAAGTTTCAGCTTTCCATCTGTTGCCGAAAAAGTTACAGGATTGAAGTAAAAGCCCTTGAAAACTTTCTTTGAACGATAAATCTGGCCAGTTTTACAAAAGGTGTTTCATGGGATATAGATAAAGAAAAGGGACACGTTCCACCGATCTATTCGCTAAAATCATTTTATGTATTCCGAACAAACGTCATAAATAACATTTGAATATCCCGATTAGAGATTTATATACTAATAACGTCAGGAAATTTCTCTAAATTCCACTTGAGATGAAACTAAAATTAAGCTATATATAAAATTCTAAATACCGCACTTTCTAAGTACAAACAAATCATGTGAACAAATAATATTGTAAGCATTATTATCTGTAGACCAAAAATAAACACTTTCCTTTTAACTGAAAACCTATACCTACACTGTTGTTCTAAAATAAAGCTGTTTCTTAAAAACCGACATGAATAACTAAAAGGAGATTATTTTCTTTTCTTCTTTATAACGTAAGATTCTCAAGGACATGCAAAATATATATTAAGAACACAATTTTTCACAGTATATTTATGAATATTTAATAAATGTGACGTTGAACTATGTCATACAAACATGTTTGAAAGTTGTACAAGACAGACTTCTCCGCATTCTCTTTGTGTTAAGAAGCAAGTTGTGTTCATGTTTATCTTGTAATTCATTGTGATACATTTAAGGAGAGGAAACTATAGTTAAAAACAATGTACGTGAGCGGATGGTCTGACGACATTTGCTCCCAGTGGACAGGCGATCAATGGGAGTATAAAACCCATAAAACCCCTATTCCCATCTCGCCAAGGAATTCGACAAAGTCGATCGGTCTAAATAAACTGCCCAGTCTCTATGCGTTCGACGACTGCGACGACCCCTCTGGTGCTGGTGCTGGTGCTGCGGCAGCCGTACAACATGCCGGATGCAATTCGGTCGCACGATGCAGTCTCCCGTAAGGGCTGTTTCACCGTCGCATGAACAAGTTAAAGGCGGTCAACCGAGGGTGAGAAATGACCACGGCACGGTCTCACGACACGGTTATACGCTAACATAACATCGGTCTTACATCGTGTGTGAGACACGAGATTTCAGTCAAATTTCAACTTGAAAGCACTTCAGTCAAAAGTGCTACTGACTGAATCAAATTCTTCATGTGTGTTCTCTCATAACGGTTGACGTGCACTTGCATCAAGTAGAATTGAATTGAATTATCTTCTTCAGAAACGTCCTACTTGGAACAATCTCTTAGAGTAAATAGAGTACAACATTGAAGGATCCATCCAATAGACAAAATTATGTTAGACAAGTAGATACACGCTTCTATCATCAGACACGCGTGTGGCTACCCGCATTGTTTGTATCTGTGGACGAGCTTTCATGGATGACTCATCGACTGAGGGCATGTTCCATGGGAATAAATAAGATTTGTTGTAGTTTCATCCCCTCAGTTCCGGGCGTAGGGTGCGTCTAGTCTTAATATACCCTAGATACTTAGTAGGTACTTCCGAGGGCAAACCTCGGTTTGTTAACTTCCTATATCCAACACTAACAATGACTCATATCTGCTCTTAATGAAAATTATACATAACAAATAAATTAACTTTAACCAATCTATATAATCGCCAATTACTTTAAACAGATTTCATCGAAGTTTTAAAACAAATTCTAACAAGATACTGTTTATGAAAGCTACTAAGAAGCCTAAAGTTTTGTTTCGAAATATTAAAGCACACAAACAGCTCGGACGGACGATGAGAAATTATCAGATAGACGACGGAAAGTACAAAAACGCAAATCAAAAGATGAAGAAAAAATAACTGTTAAAATGGAAAATAATAAATATGAATATGAAACATAGCACGGACAATCTTTAATTATGGACAATAGAAATGTAAATTGTATAAATTTTAAAATGCACATAGTTGATTACAAAAAAATAAAAATTCAACCAAAAATTAATATATTTCCATTTTTACTCTGACGAACAGGGAAAATGATAAAATTGCGAAAATATTATCACACAAATTACATTTTAAAATTTCCTCGTAAGAAGTATACGAACAATTCGCCCGTTACCGAGTTCATAAATTTTAAAAATATTAAATTCTAAAATATGCAAATGCACAATACTCGTTTTCTTTCTTGGTCTTTTTGCATTGGAAGATTGAATTACCTTCCCGTGTACCATCTATCAACCTATAACTGAAAGAGAAATATGGAACTTAGCTGCAGAACATTGCGCATGGACGTTCACATCAATGGCAGGAAAATTGTGAAAATGTTCACATCTAATCTAATCGTAGAACGTGCTGATAATCTAACTTAATTCAAATTATCACAAGAAATTTATTCACTATGGAACGCGGATACTGCAGTTTTATAATTTGTACCGGGACGAATAATCACACTTTACGATCCGTAACAGCCTATTTGCATATAATTAACGGTAATAAATTTCTTTTATAGTATGTCCAGAATCTGAATACATGTACTTGTCGAAATTGTCCAGTTAGTGTGAAAATGTACAAAAATAACACCCTCTAACTATATAGTTCAACAATACTGTTGTCTGCGCTAACCGAAATACAATAGCGAAAAAAAATTATGCAATGTAATTAATGAAATTCTACTGTTTATTGTTAGAGATTTAAAAATAAAGTGGTGAACGAAACATTGTATACATGTGAGTGAACAAATATCGGATTTTAAAACAGAGGATATTTCAATTGAAATTTGATGCTAGTTTAAACAGGCATGTATAAACACTGTCGCATACACGAGCTACATGGATTAGTCAACACAGGTGTGGTATCATTTTAAACTAACATTGACACACTGGCCAAACACACTGCACAATACTGCACTAGGAACTAGTGTACGCAAGTACACACCAGTACATACATACATATTACGTCACGTATCTTATATTATTGAAACTTTGCTACATGTGACCGGATAGATATTTATATACAATAAAATCAACTCTGACACCATAACAATAAATCTCTTTAATAATGAATCATTCGTAAATATCGGGGTAGATGTAGTATTAATTTTAGTACAGAATCAAATTGAATTGAGGCCTAAATTAATCCACGTGTATTAGACATGCTTGGGGATTTGATTTGAATTCTCTTTAGACAATATAATCCCGACCCAATCAGCTGACCACCGAAATTAGCAGTGACCTATAAATCTCGTGACCAACTGCTCATAATATCTACCGAAGATTACGTTTTAATTACAGAAATTTATAATGAAATTTTGCGAACATTTTGAACAGAGAAATCATTGCTAAAATGACGGAAGCAGCACGTAAACGCTGTGCACGGTATTAATTATTCTAAATGTAATGAATTTAAAATTAATCTCATAAATTTCTTATTACAACATTTACCAGTCTAGCGCGATGATGAAGATGTCCATGTGCACAACGGAACATCCTATAGATGTACGTACCTAGGTGTATATGATACTATCTGCTTTAACAAAACACAGTTTTATTTATCAATAAATATAACGTTCATGTTATCGACTAGAAACCGCATAGCATTTATGTAGGCATATAAAATAATGGTATTTCCAACATGGTTTTTCACATGTGTGCGAATATAAAATAATTCACGTGTACAGGGGAAATAGAGTGTTAGGTCGTGTATGCAGTGCAAATGTGTTGTTATATCATGTAAAATTCACAAGTCATCCACGTCACCACCACCACCAAAAACTCTACTAGTTATTACATCAGACGATAATTGAACATGATATTTGTAATACGGCGAGGACACGATTCAAAATGGCCGCGTATATAAAATTATAATGAACAATTATAATGCCTATCCGAATGCTACCGTATATGTGTACGTACAATCGGTTGTTTGGTGTATGAAATATGGTTTCATCTGCATATTTTATACACTTACCGACCATTTAGTGCCATAAATTCATGTCCACATATTAATATGATGTTTGAGAGTGCCCCGATATGTTTGCCGATAAACAGAACACCATGTTTCGTACGATATTTTTTTAAATTAAATTATATGTAAATGTTAAAGTGCATTTCGAACCAATATATAAATATATATTTCGTTTAGAATTTTTTTTTACAAAGCGGAATATTGATGTTCATGATGAAATTTAAATAAATGTTGAAGATTATTTTTCTTAAAAATAATGCGCGTCGTGTCAGGACACCACATTTTGAGCTTAATTTTGTTTTTGCTGTTAATTGCAAAGTTAATTAGCTAAAGTGGTAACTGACAAACAATGTTCGTGTTCCTCTTAGCGTTTCGAGATAAATTTTTCATTCATTTAGTGTCTGACACAGTACCAGTTTTTTTAACTCTGTTTTAACACTTCAAATTGTAAATTCAAAAAGAAAAAACTTCAAAATTGTATATAAATATTCAATGTGGTACTACATTTAGCAGTACTTAGATTAGTAATTGTTAATTAGTTATATGTATATCCTTTAAAACAATAATTTCGCTGTTGAATAATCGATCAATAACATATTACAATAATTACTAATTAAATGTAACTAAATAGTTTGATAGATATTGCACAAAATTTTTTTATAAAAATTTCTCCAAAATCATTAATATTTGTTGAAACGATTTAATTATAATTGTGGTTGTATGTGTTTACAACACTGTGTAAAAATATCATGCCTATATGAATACAACTACAAATTATAATACCTATTATTAGGTAAATTAACTTGAAATTTCCATTATACCTCAATTTCATGATAAATTAATTTTGTTTCGTATGTTGTGTACATATATTGAATATGACATTATAAATTAACAGTGTGGTATAAATACTATTAGCTAAATTATTATTAAATATACGAACAAATATACTAGTAATGATAATTTATTTAAATAAAAGAAAACAAAGATATAAATATATGAGAGGCTTTTGTATTTAAACCCCATCTATACAAAAATCTTTTACAATACGATTCAGTGAATGTTCTCACGCTCTGCTACGAACAGATAAAAAGAAATGGAAGAACATAAGTCCATTACGTGATAAAAGAATTAAATTCAAAACGTATATTAGCAGCATTATCGGTCTCGTTCCATAGACATAAATCAAAGTGGATCGCAAACATCGATTCGCCAAGCACAAAAGCTGCTAAATTTGATGGCAACGAGAATAATCTGCGAGGTACACTGTATAAATCTTGAGTTGTAGAGCAGATATTTTAAAAAGTCAAGCGGCCGTGCAATAATCAGATTGACAGGAACATCTATTTAAAATGTCACATATAATATAATGTCTCTTGATACTGCGACTCAAATGTGGATTGCAAGAGTAGCTTCTTTTACTGAGCAACCGCATAAGAGGAACATAATTTATTAAATACTCACACCTTCAGTTACAGTACTGCGCATGTACTTGTACGTAGTATCATAAATTTATGACATAACACGTCTGAAGAATTGTAAATCGTATCTGTACTTATTCAAAAATGCATTCGTCTGTACAGCGCAAGTCAATCAATACTTGCTGACGTAGAAATATGAAATCTGAAACTACACTGCGTAAACAATAAATATGTAATGCGATATTTTACATCGGTATAGAATTAAGTTGATTATTTACGAGATGAAACTTAATCGAGATCTATACTATTTCACAATATTCAAGAACTATGTACACATACAATATAATATGACAAGAGAAAATGTTGAAGTGCCATCCATCCGTGCGTAAATATGAAAGCTCATTTACAGTCGTTCCATTGCCATCCCGGCGACGTTCTAGAACGGTCTCTCTGAGTCTAGTGGGTAGGAATTAGAACTACTAATCGTTAGACCGCTTGTGCGCATCATCAGAGAACTCGGTCACAAAGAAAAACTTAATCTAATTCCCGTTGTACAGCGAGTACGCCAGTCGTAAATAAAATTTACTGCAACAGTTATTATTAATTTTTGTACTCTACGCTGTCGAGCGAATCAAATGAAATATTACATCGCTGCTGCTGCACCAACTAATGTCTCTTAACGTTTATGAATAATTAGCTAAATTTACGAGTGGTTATTAATTACGGAAATAAATTACTTAGTAGAAATATTGTAATAAAACAGTATTTGTCTCTGACTTTGTGTACGACATGCGTATAAACTAAATTATTTTATTTCCACTGAAGGTATTTCATAACATGTATATATATATATATTCGTTATGAAACATATTTGTAATCCTATATCATAAATCTAGGCAAGCAATTTAACATTTCAAATACAGTGTTTACATTGGAAATTATGAATATTTATTGAACATGGAACTCGATCACAGCCATTAGAGTACATTATAAATTAATTCAAAAATAAACAACAAAATAACATGATCGTGATGGCTATGAATATTACAATCGGCTTATATTAGAGATCGGGTCATTAGATAGACGATATTAAACAACGTCTCTTATAATCGAAACTGTTATCTTTGGCGGAAATCAAATCTACTGGAGTTATCTGATATTTTTAAATTGGGGTAGACAGTATTAGACATTAATATGTCTCATCATTCATACGCGTGTCAGTGTCGAAGTTAACGCGAATACCATATCGGGGAGAATTTACTCGCTGTAACGTAGGACAAAAAAAACACATCGACTATCAACCATGTATCTCATCGCATCACCGACAAAACAAGAACGAATCCTGTCAGCGGTGACGTGGAAGTAACAAAAGAGACATGTTTCAATTTCCGCACTGAAGGAAACACTCTCGAGAAAGAGCAATGAGCAGCAGGTCTTGCTGAACATCTGCAGTAGAACACGTCATACATACGAAACTATAGATTTTATACAGAAATACAAAGTAACGTATCCAACTATTTGTTACTTGCTTCAAAGACACATCTTGTACGTCGTGTAGTGAGAACACAACAGATTGAAGAACAGAAATCAAAGTTAAAAAGAGTTTGACAATTCCATTACGTCCGTAGTACGTTTTTACACTCACAAATATTATCAGACTATGTCCTAGTTTTATACAATATTTCACAGACATCAGAGTTACTGATGCCTGTGGATCTAGAGTTTTACTATGATGAATATTCTACTTGCACTTTGATTAACAGCACACACTAATCAAATTAAATCTGGTGCATTTCTGCTTGGAATCCATAGTTTTGATCCCATACTAATCTTCTGCAGTCTGACTGCAAATGCGGCGAAATGAAACATCTTACCAGAGTATCTCGTAAGTTTATGACTTGCATAAAATTTGTCTGCAGTCTGTATGGATGTGATAAATAGTTATTACTCCATTCTGAAATGTAATTAAATTTGTGCAAGTCATCCATTTACAATGTTTATACATTATACTATATACTTATGATTGTAAACTTTATTATATCAAATACCTTTATTTATTTTTTCTCCAGATGCCAAAGTTCAGTGGTCTGAAAGTAACTTCTCATCAAACTGCAGATGACACAATCGTATAAAAACAAACTTTTTTAACACAATAGAACAAGAAGTGTGGAGTGGGCTCGTGCGTACATGGCTGAGGCGCCACCTGTTACAGATCCTTAGCCGCAGGAACGATTATTGCCGAGGACGAAGAAATCAGCGTCAAACCTCAGCACAAGTTCACATCCAGAGTGACGTACACACGCATACGCACACACACACATCATGCTCCGACACATAGTAACCTGTCATGAACACAAAACAGCCGCGCAAGATTCGTAATTAAGAACAAACAACGTAATCACATCATTTCCAAGTAGATTAGTAAAGTTTCTTCCTTTACTGGGTCGGTGTAGTTGTTACTTTGCCCGTCCCCCACGTAGCGCTGTGCAATGCGTCCGTCAGTCCAACGCTGTGACAGAAACTTAATTTAGAATCGGGAAATGCGTCCCGGGGTTTCAATAAACGAAAAGTATTTCTAGTATAACAGTCGGCGGAGGAAGTTTTGGCTATCAATTGAGACTTAAAATTGAAAGAAAAAAACAAGTATTGAAAAGTGATGCATCCCGGGAAATTTTACGAGCAGGAACTTTACAACTCGGAACTTATAATACACTTGCGAAGGAAGAAGAAGAATAAAACATACATGGATGCATAGATGTAATGTTAGGGTATTTAAGGAGATGAGCGAAATGTCAGTTCGCGAACAGGGAATATTTGCATATCAACGTAACAGGACATCACTTCCGGTCGTCGTAAAGCAGCGAACATGCATGAGACATGCACAAGCACTCGGCGGAAGGATGGATAGAAATTCAGCGCGCGATGTTAACACGGTCTATAACATTCAATAGACAATTTCACGTAGAGGATATGTAATAGAAACGTGCCGGTTTTATTACTGTTCTAAAACCGCAACTGAATTTACAAAGTATTATTCTATTCACGTAACGTGCATACCATCTTTTATAGTCCGTACATAACCGGGGATTAGACGAAACGAGACGTTGTACGGTAGACAACTCAGACACACTAGGTAAGTAAGTATGACTCTATACTCTATATACTCTGAACTAGTCAGATGAATAACGCACACAACATTCTGTAAGTAACAGAAGATGTGTACGTGTGTGCCTGTATCATACATTCAATTATACTTAATTTGTATGTATATCACTTTCTCCCTCGCCTCCCAGTGTACACAAGGTAATAATAATTCATCTTTATATCATACTCCTTAATTAAATATATGTCATACATCTAACAAAAAAGAAAACGTAGATTGATTTTATCATGATTTCATGTAAATAACAAATATCCATTTCCTAGAAATGTAATGCAATTTACAGACATACGACCACGAATCAACCATGCTCAGATGTACAGATTCCCGTACACCATGGACCAGGACGAAGCGAACAGAACGTTATATTAATTAATACCCAATTGATTAATGTTCCTGTCGTAATTTCCATGTACGGTCGTGGCACGAGTATACGACGTAAATTGATGGTAATTCAGGATGCGCTGCACTAGTGAAGGAAATGCAACCAGCATTCACTCTGTCTCGCTGCACCCGCCTACATCGGCCACTGTCTATGCAATCATCGTGATTATCTCTGCTACGAGTTCTTGCTAATATGAACGTGCATCATTACAGGTCGCAAACAGGCACAGTATATACCCTGCCGGCATTCACCAGCAATAGCGGATACAGTACAGACATGAAAAATAAGGCCCATTTGGTTGGAAGCTTGTATTCAACTGCGTCTTTTATACACTGTATTCACGGTAGCATTATTGTATATATGCATATATCAGTAGGTATTATCCTGCACAATATGACTGCTTTACTGGCGAATCTCCCAGATACACAGATGAAACAAGTAGGTTTATTTACAAAAACATATTTACGAATATGGAAAAACAGTTAATGGTTTTTCTAGTATGTTGATAAAAGAAAGAAAACTGCTGAAGCTAATAGGATATGAAATAATGAAAGTAAATGTTAGTAGTGATTCTGCAAAAAATTACTTCTGCCTTTTATTAAGAAACTATTTCACACTAATTTCCAATTTTCCTCCGGTTCTGTAGAATTTTAGCAAACACTTGCACTTAACTGAGCGATTTTCAATTCAACAAGTACAGTGACTATTTTATTGCATCAGTAATGCCAATTTAGTAGTACTTAAAACACCCAATGATACCAACCGAATGACCGTGTGGCTCGCAATTTTCTAGATTAACTGTTGATAATAGTCGGAGTACCAGTAAAAGAAGATGCACTTTATGTAGCCCATTTAAGTGCACTGCGCGGATTGTTCCTGAGTCAACAAAATTTACAACATTGGCAGAAATAATGATTCTCTTCCTGCCACTGAATCCTACTGAAATTACATCGTTAAAGCATCGAAAATGTTTGGATTTTAACGAGAAACCTCTGTGCAAAGTGTATTATAAGTCCTTGAGGTACGTTGTATGACAGAGCAAATATGAGGATTGGCTCAATGACAATACAGTCTAATATGCATACTAATGGCATGTTAAAATATACTACACATATACTCTATCATTACTAAAACCACAATAACTAACTAATACACATACTATATCTTTGAATATTAATTCTACAATAGCAATCTGTTCTGTAATGAAATAATAATTTCACATCTAAATACGACTAGGTACACAGGTAGTGAAATATCTCATATATGTTTAAAACGAGAATGAACTTTCACAGTGCGGCGGTATTTGGTAAGACAAAGCCCGAGTTTCAACTGTCAGTCATATTAATGAAGCAACAAGGCAGGCACAGTAACCGACTCTCAAAGCCTTCGTGTACACATTAGCTAATTTAAACAGAGCAATGATTCACTTTGATTCATTTCAGAAATGAAGACAAAATGAGCCTGTCACCATTAATTCATATCCGACAAGCGCGGCTAGACTTTCACAATTAATATGTAGTTAGCATCGTAATTTACATCTGTACTCTCCAGTTCTGGATGTACGGGGTTTTTTTCCAACTGCGCCATAATTACTTACTTGCTTGCGAAACGGATAACTGGCATTAATTTCATGATTTAAACTCCGCTGACTTCCAGCAGTACAGGTCTAATACATTTCAACTTTTTTATATAAACCCCTCCATAACATTTCCTTTTGAAAGTGATCTTAGTTACAGATTTTATATCGCATTTATACGTAAGTCATTTATAAAAGAAATGGCATTTACTATCCTTAAAAAAAAATCGAGAAAATTTTTTTTATTAAATTTAGCTTTTAGAAAATTTGAAAAGTTTGGAGAGAAGTATGCCCTGTTTCCCAGATGAAATGATATCTTAATATTTAACTTTCATTCCATCGTAAAGGTACAACAGTTCGCTTATTCGCTAAAAGCTGTAATACTGACAACCGTGTCGTCGTCTGATGCAATACGTACGTCGATGTTTTCAATCTGTCCTTTGATCTAACTCCATAGAGTTTTTAATAATTCCAGGTACACGGAGCATACTTTAACTAAACTATGTTCATATGTTGGCAACTGGAGGCGTAGGATCGATTATAGAATGTAAAAGTTGATAGCACTTTTCACCCTTTGAGAGAATAACGCAGTGCTCCCCTAACTCTATGATATTAAATTCCCGAGGATGTCACGGCTAATTCGTGTCAACTCACTACTAATTATACACTGGTGTAACAACTAATAAAACCTGATGAGGCATCGCTGCTTTTATCAAGAGCACAGAAAGGGAAATGCCGCGTGCGAAATAACACCATCGCCAAGGTTACATTATGAATTCTTCATAGTGAACGTACCCTTAAACGCACCCAACACACACACAAACACAAACATACAGAATTGTTAAACAATTTCACACGTCGTAGGTGTTAAGTACTGCATTAAGTGCTTGGTTAAATTGTATCTGTAGCGAATATTCCCCTTCAGCAAATTAGACATGTTTACTTATCAGTCGTCTACACATTAGAATCATCTCTACATTTGTATTAATAAATAATTTACCTTTCATCTGCACATCACATGTAGCATACATACTAAAATACACCGTAACAGAATTCACAACTGAAATTACATTTACAACTTTATTTTTTCTATCATATCCTACGCCCCTACATTACTATTCTTATATACATATTTGTATAAAATGAAAAAATTCGTATTTGTTAAGCTGGTAATATAAAAATATGTATACAATATGTTATACATGCGTACATACACATACACCGGGTAGTTACTAAGATACGAAGTTATGAAATATTATATTCTACACTTCACTGTCGGGTAACTTTATATAAAATATTTCCGTCATATTTTAGTTTCGTTTTCGTACTGTGTTCATTCTTAAGATATATATAATATAGCAATTGTGCAGCTGCTAGCATTGGGATGATGTCAGAATATAATTGCAGTGACGTCATACTCCTGTACATACTTGTATTTATCATTTGTGTCACTGTAAGCAAAGGAAGTGTTACATTGAAAGTAAGATCGAGTATAAAGTATTCGGCACCCAATATAGGTGAGAATGGACGAGCAACTGTGCAAGAAAGCAACTGACACGCAGGTCCATAAATTAAATTAGGCTACGCATCACAGGGAACTTCAATGGAATAGTACAATTCAGAGGCCATCGGACACCTGCGTTTCCTCTGGGAGCGAGAGTTAACGGAACATAGTGCCGGCACGACCCCACCAATGTACGGTTAGAGGGAGACTACATTCAATTAACACTCGATTCACGTCTGTGTATTTGATACGGCCCGATGCCTCCCTTCCCGGCTGACAGCCTGTTGAGATCATGTCAATGATTAGTGCATCCCACAATTCATTACACAGGATTGAACAATTTCTACAACATTCTATCAAAATTCTGTATTACATAGTTTCTACTATATCCATTTTAATTTGGATAGATGTGATAGAAATTTATCTTTAGCAAATGGCAGACCATGAAAGATGTGTTAAAGAGCGTAAGACATGTGCCCTGACTAGTGTCAATATATCACAACTAATGGTGCAAGAAATGCAAGCAATGCGTGAAAAAGAAAACAAATATTCGAATACCCTTAAGTAAGGGCTTACAAGGAACACGTTGAAGTAGTAGTAGTATGAGATTGTACGCATGGCTATAGGGTCACTTTTTAAAAACCATTCAACACACTGGTATAAAAAATAAACGATGTAGAAAGAGCATAGCATAGTAGTGGAGAGTAGATGTCCGGGGCGTAAAATATGACCGAAACGTGTGAACAAGGGCGAGGAGCTACTGAAGGGTCACCATTCAGTGGATAGAGTGTAAGTACGGCACGTTCCAATCACAGCAGAGTGTCATGAATACTTATGCGTATTGCAAGTCATAAAAGTCACATTAAATCAAACAAGATGACACACCAACGCAAAGACTATACCACTCTCATAGGCTTAGTCAATTTACAGTATGGCCAAAAGAAAATTTTCCTATGCAAATTCTAAGTCATAAGATAGTAGGCGAATCCACTTTTCTCTTAAATATATAATTTACTTACAATTCGAGTTCGTGAAAAAAATAATGTATTTTCTTTATACTATATTCAGAATGTTATATGTAAATATAACGTTAATAATCTATTTATATATTTTACCATGTGCCATTCGCTAACTTTTTCAATAATTTTACTAATTTCATGTAAAGGGAGTTTATTTTCAGGTGGCATATGGTCTATTTTGTAGCGTTCTGAACTGTCCTTATAATTAAAGCTTGTGTTGTGCGCACATGTAACAGACCCTTGGCTTGTGCGCTCAAACACAACACTAATCGCCGGATGGAAGGAGGACAAAGGACGAAACACTACAAGAAACATTAGTTGGATAAAGAAAACTGGGCTATACGCAAGTGACACGTCTGAAACAAGCAGCAGAGTCCAAAGTATACCCTCGGGTGTCATAGGTATACCGGAGAAATAGAACAGAAACATGCAAATGATATTTATGTAACAACATGTCGGTATTTCTTTGCAAAAATAATTCTACTTCACCTACACACGCGTGTAGATGCGAGTTTCATTCTGATATGTTTAAGAAGACATTTGTATAGTGAAAGTTTTACTTTTTTATTACTCTCGCGGGTATTCTTATGAAGATAATCAGCCACATATGCAGGTATGCGACATACTACAGCAGTTCAAAAGGAAAAATTTACTGTTTTATGTGCTGACGCAGTTTTAGATTCTTCGCAATGTATACTTTGTATGTATACAAAGATTCCAATAAATGCACCCTATTACTCCTTAATAAACTAGTTGTAGTTTTCATAATTATACCATCTGCTTATTACAACCTAGAATTAAATGTTTATGGTCCACATGAAATAAACTTAACTAAGATCTGCAGTAGTATGAACTTTATTGTAATGATCATTTACTCAAGTTGGACTAGCTCCAAAGTATTCGTAACAAATAGCTACTATTCTTTTATTGCGGTACATATATGTTTTATCATTACCAAGTTAGAACGTGGTGTATAAGATGTAACGAGTGTTTTACACAAAGCGCGCCCGTTAATCTTGGAAATTATAGTAAGTGTGCAAGTTTAAATTATAAACACGCTGCATGAGTTGATGCACGCGGCATGCATTGTGTTGTACTGTTCTTTCCTGCACGCTCTTGCCTCGCGCTTTGTCTATCCGTTCCTTATTCGTGTTCTTGTTTGTCATCGTGAGCACGTCTTCACGACTTCGTGTCGTTCGTGTGTTCACTTCCTCAAGCAGCGAGACGAATGCACAGCCGGATTGTCCCACTTGTAACGTTAAGGGTATTTTGTCTGCACACTGGTGCACATTTAGGATACACCCGTTATGTCTGCTTCGTTAACTTATACGGTTTATGGTGACGTAAACATTGTTTTATGTTCGCACAAAGTAACCACGTGTAAATCTTCGTACAGAACTGTTTATTCCACTCGGATTTAACCGGTGTTCAGTGTCAGATTCTACTTAACTGTCACACATATCATTAATTTACATAATACTTATTAAAATAATCTATTGCCTATAATAAAAATTTTAAAAAATACACTTTTTATTCGCCAAACAATGCTTGTCTGCCACCAAAACATACTGATCAAACACATAATAAAATAAACCAGATTAAATGAAATATCATTCAAATTAATCTAATTCTGTGTCATGTACATATACATATACGTATATGCACAGCTGAGGTTGCCATTTTTGTATCGTGTTTCCAGCTACTTTTTTTCTGTATTTTTTTATTATTTATATAGAAATGTACTGACTTCTCTTGAATGTATATATTTCAAAATTATCAAATAAACATTCCGACTTTTCAAATTCAAAACAGTAAAATTTAAATGAAAAACAAAATTAAAGCTGTTCCACAGATTTATTAAAAGTTGTTGCAGATCGGGTAAAATTCATTAAACCAAAAAACTGTCAAAACAAATTCACAAGTAATTCTATCAAAGCGCGAAAACAGAAAAAAAGAGTTAAAAGTTGCCGCAGCGGTGTCGGTGGTTTCAGCCGTCCCTTTTATTAAATTATACTTTTTATAAAGTGTTTATGAAGTACAACAAAAACAGGACATTTAAGAAATTAATTTCACGAAGAAGTTGAAAATTAAAACTGAAATTTTCAACAGAAAGAACATCTGTAACCAGGTAGAGGAAATGTGTTGAAACAGGATTTAGTAAACACAGTCGACAACACTGTTAATTACAGATGTAAAGTTTGCACCCTTCAATTACCGAGATGAAAAGAAACAGTAAACAGTTTACCGTCGGCAATTTGGTGAAATTAATTAAACAGTTACGGTAGCGCAACAGTTTGGGATCTGCCGCCGAACGATCTGCAATGCTTTCTTTCGGTAACGTGCACTTATCGAGACTCTAAAATGGAAATGAATAGCCACCTTTCACTTCAATTCACTAATGGCCCATTGCTCTTCCCCATGTAGTTTCCACAAATGCAAAGCAGTTGAAATAAAACAAAAAATCGTGTATATTCCACGGGGAATATTGCACGAGATCTGTAACTCTAGATAATAACAAACATGTGTTCTATTAATTACATTACATTTTTATCTTTTCTCATATGAAACTAACCAACTACGCAAATAACAAAATCTGCGTTTCAATGATTCGCAATGTGGAGCATGTTGAACTTTACCGGTGGCGAAATGGTTTTGCTCTCAGTTACAGAATTTTAAAAACGTAACAAATTGATGGAGCCACAAGAGCGCATATTTATGTAGTGGAATACATGAAGTACGTGCGTAGCGGTTACATGGCTGAAGGAGGGTGAAGTGTGCAGTAGGTTCGATATCGCACCGGTAGCATGGATACGCGGGAAAATTGTAATTCTACACAACAACAAGGAAGAAATAAAATTCTCACAGCTCGTGCACACCGCTCGTCGGATTGGAAAATAAATTTGTGATTATAGAAGTTTATTTTTCACGGATCGTGACACGACCATGGCGAACGAAATTCTTACGGGTATAATTAGATTCTCGGTCGTCTGGAAATTCCAGGATTTTGTCATATTTGTACGATTATTTGCAAAGTTCTGTAGAAGCAGCTTTAGTCTATTTTCACAAAGGCTTTTCCTCCTCAATTTCAAATAATTCCATGATTATTAATGCCCAAATCCATCTGTAACAAGAGTTTAAATGGGAACCAATACTAAAGCAAAATGAAATTTTATTAAATCTTCTGATATTAAAACGGTTTACTTTACAGTAGCAACATGTGAATGCATAAAGGAGAACGGCTGGTTTTACATGAAAATATTTACAAAAATAAATAATTATTCTCTATTAGGTTAAACAATGTGGTCGCACGCAGTGATAGTAATGTTAAATTTTAATTAAAAACCCAATTTTAAAATGTTCATTTGAATAAACCCACAGAACAATTGGTTCAACGCATGTAATGTGGTTATCGTGACGGTGAAAATTAAAACCACGAATGGATGATGTTCCGGACCATACGGCCATCGCTCACAAGAGCGCCGTCAGCGTCGGACAATATTGGTGGTTGGTTTAAGCGTGAGGAAAGCATCGACTCTGAGGAGAATGAGTGGAGGGAGGTGGGAGAGAGGTGGTGCTGGTGGTGGTGGATGGGTACACACGCAGCAACTCTCATTTCCGTTTGGGCGATGAATAATAGGTGACTGCGCGTGGATCCCCTAATGGCGTATCCCATTATATATGTAAGATGCGAGAGCCCTAGTACTGGAGTTAAAATGATCTACTCCCACGAACATTCGGGAAGCCGTCGTTCCATCGTAATCGCAACGGTAATCTGGCGGACACACGCCCGATTCCGCGTACCCGACGCCTCTCTAATGACGCCGAAATAGCTAACGATACATCGGAAGAACCGCTCCGGGGATTCGGCTCGCCTAACACCATCATCAACACCATAACCCTACCTCACACCACACCCCAACAGCCATCACAAACCGAAAGATACACAAACATCCCGGTAACCAAACGATAAAACCTGACCCTGCAACAGCACGGTATTATTAATCGATAACAATTATTGCGTACTGGTTCAGATCTGTGTCAAATTGTATTATTATTAAATTTATGTATATGTCATTGGTATTATTGAATTATTAGAAATGTTCTTGTTTTCACTACTGAAAGAAGGTTTTGTAGTAAAACAGATTTTGCTTTTCGTAAGACCACAATGCAGTCAAATGAATAGTAACGTTCTACTACTGTTTGTAAATGTGTACACAAACAATGCCGATACAGATTCACATGATTCAATAGTGACGAATATCTGTAATTAGTGTTGGGTGGTAACTATGTAGCCATGTGTACAAACAATTCTCGTTGAAACGGTGAGCAAGGTCGAGAAATCTGAAGGGAGGAATGGATCTCGACGTTGCTGTAATTATGCAAATAATCTTGTGCACGACTTGCCCTATAACGGGTTTAATTGGGTTGTATTGAATCACTGCTCGCCAACATCCAGTCGGTGTATGTGTCAGTGTACGAATAGCACTATATATGTACGAGTATATATGTATATGTGAGGTGACCTGAGGTGCTGCCCTAAGCACTAGAGAGGGCGGCTGACTGAACGGGGTGATATGATATGGCGGCGAGGGAGTGAACTAATGCGTCCGTGCGTCCAGCTGTGGGTGTTACGCTCCGGCACATATTACGACACCAGGCGTTGCGTGAATACACGTAATGTGTCCTGCGTCCCCTTAATGTTGATGACGCTACAGCTTCCACATTTCGAATGGATTTGATGTATATTTGTTTACTGCGTAATGTGCACATTAAAACCACTTACCTCTCCCCCTCCCCTCCGCGCACAGCACTCGCCACATTATGAAATTTATTCCGGAGAAAATTATACAGTAAAAATCTATACACCCCGCTCGTATATAAGGTAGAATTACTAGTGAAAAAAACAAATATATGATATAACTGGTATCAAGTAATTTACTTCTCGTACAATTTATTTTCCATTATAAAATATCATTCCCATGCGATTGAGCGAGTAGTTGCAATTAAACTAAAATTGAAAACAGGAAAGAGTAAAACAAGTTCATATTTTATTTACAATCTACTTTACACCATGTAACAGCTAATCCGCAGGATAGAGTTAACGAGATCGCAAGTCCGCAGTGCGCAATTTAGCTTTTGCTTCTTAAAATAACAACGACCTACACAGCGAAACAACGAACTTCGTCTGGACGCCGTCAGCAAGCAGTGATTTAACAAAGAACAAATAACGTAGAAAATAGTCTATGCAAAAACAATATTACTATCGGTTACTTGCAACAACAGAACTAATACGATTTAAGAAAAAATGTATAACTTATTTTGAACATTCTATTATTTTCAAAATGGTATATGAATACACAACTGTTGATTTATATTTTACTGTATATGCAAACAATTTATCATTTCAAATGCATTATTCATAAAGTTACATAAATATTCAATAGTCTCATTTCGATTTGACAGTGATGTACTGGAATGAAAGTGAAAATTAGAATAATTTTACTTATAATCTATATAATTATGTAGCTATTTGAAGCTGTGAAAACTTGTCATACAAATATTCCAGAAAATAAAACACAAATTGTATAATTCGGACAGGGATATATGAATATGAATAATGAAAAATAAGTTATGAATAAGCTGCTAGCTCCGGAACTGAGATTCACGCAAAATGCAAATGTAATGTGTGGTATGAAGTGGGGAAAGTAAAAAGTACAGAATGATAAATGATACGAAGCACCATTGACGTGCATACCTCGATATTGTCAAATAAATTTTTGTACAGAAACATATTAGTCCAAGTTACTTATAACATCTTATAATCTATTATTTGATGAAAAAAATTGTACAAAAATATTTGATACTTGAATGAGGAAAAAGACATTTTTCATTTATTTTTTCAACGGATCATATTTTGTCTGTTACGCCACTGTGCCAAGCACACATGAGTTTCTACTGACCAGCACGGAGACATGAATTCATATTCAGAACATTCATACATAAACATACGTAGTTACTCACATACACCGGCACAATGCTGACGATAAACTATTTTCAACTTGTAACTATAGCACGTCCGCCTGAGCAAATATGAAAACTAAACAAGACATAATAATACTGAAAATATCTTCATTTTCTACGGTTTTATGTAAACTTTATGAAATACAGCATATACGATCAGACGGATTCGGAAAATGATGTGCTGAATTTGGAATTTAATTTCAAGACAAAGAATCCAATATGAGAAAAACCGGAAACTTTATCAGACAAAAGCTCAATTAAAGCAAAAAATTTAACTTCTATTAAAGTTTGCACGATCAGAATTTACTGGAGAGTTTCAGTTAAACTGCAGTTAAAACTTCATGATAAACTTATCCAGAGGGCGAATATTTGAGACTAAAGATGATCTGACTCATTTATCTCGACTCGCTAGCCAGATCTTCCAATCTTGGATTAAAAAGTATTTTCAAATTAAATCTTGTCAGAAAACTCTTTTCCAAGAAACGTAATATGTATATATTTCTCTAATATAATATTATATTAATATCCTTACACATACATGCATCTTACTTTTGATTATATTATTTAATACCGGTAGCTATATATCAAATATCGAGTAAATACATGTATGAAGGTATCTAGTTATAATTTCGTGACTGAATGAAATTACAAAACTATAATTATGTACATATGTATATATTATTGTAGATAATTATGATATTTTTATAAAACATTCACAGGAACAGCACGGTTGGATTCAACCGTTCAAGTGAACACTCGTCCACAAAGAGAATGCTAATTATAAATCGTCCATGTACACGCTAATTAACCCTGTACTAGGGTAATTAAGCTCGTGTTTGTTCGACACAGAGCCGAACAGAGACGAATAGGGGTTGAAACAATTGGGTGTATTTATGTGGTGACAAATTTAAGCACCGACAAATGCTAACAACCTTTGATTAGTATCTATGTGTATGCGTACAGGTCTCTCTCAGTTATGCACTCATGTGCATAATATAAACACATGTAGTAGGACTAATGTACAAATTAATATACAACTCGGTACATGTTAGTGAAGTTAATATATAAATTTATATTCTTCAACAAAGATACAAGACGAGCAATTTACTGAAAGTATTCATGGACTTTGGGTCAGTTCATTCTAGAAAAACACGTTCCAAGACAAAGTTTGTAAGTGATGTGACCCTTCCGCGAGTCTACCATTCCACGGATAGCCGAAACCGGCCACTGGCGAGAATTGCAAATTCCTTCAGAAATAGCACTGAAGGTCCATCGTCTGATGAAAGTGGTGACGGCGTGTCGCAACAACAACAACGTCAGAATTCTTCTCTGACAAGTAACTCAGCGCATGTCTAAGAAAACGAAGAGTGCGTTAAACCAAGTCACCGCAAACAACTGGCGCTAATAATTCATTTCAGAATTCTAGCACGTACCAACAAGTGTTTAAATTGAAATAACTTCAACGCTATACCATGTAGATGTACGGTTTCACTCAGACATTCAGGCATGTGTTTCTATTTTCTTAAAAACCAGAGAAAAAAATGTTCAAGACAAAACTCAGAATATTAGACCATTATTATTAAACCACAAAATATACTTTATATTTTATTATTGTGTCGTTAAGAGTAAAGTACCTGTTTGGACTGAAACCGTAGACAAGTAAATAGTAAAAAACAACAAAAGTGAAATCACAAAACTTGTTAAATGAATAAAATGAAAAGTGTTTTCAAAATATATACATGGTCTCTTAGGAAACCAACATTTAAAAACAAATTCAAATTAAATGGAATAACGAATGACAATCAAAATAAATAATTTATACATGAAAACTCGATAACTTTACATATCACAATATATCAATGATTAAAGCGTTTTACTATCAGCAAATTACACAGTAGTGAAGAGGCTTAAAAACTCTGAGTGTTTCAAATCACTGTAAAATATCAGAAACTTCAAAGTATCAAATGCTACTTGATATTTGAAACGAGTATTACTGGCTTTATGCAATATTGCTGACTGAAAATATGAAGGTAAATATAATACTGCCATTTAATAATATCGGATTCTATGATAAAACTAACGATTACATTTTATTTTTCTTATTATGATTCAGCAAAATAAGCTCATTATTAATTAATCTCGTAGTTAAATAATTCACCACAGTTACTATCATGTTGAGTGTTACATAAACGAATACTAATAACAATTACTTACTCCACGAAACACCAGCAAATCCGCACAATAACAGCTTGCAATACTGACCTGAAACAATGAATATGTGTAATGCAGAAATAACGTGCACTATTATTTACTCGAATGTTAAACTTTACAAAACACATATACTCACTTGTATGTATATATGCAGGTAACTGCTCCGGGCACTAAAATTACATAGGTACTAGGTAATTATATAAAATTCATACAATAGAATTCAGAAGTTCATGTTTCATCCTGCATAGGAGAAATATCTATGTTTATTTGTTAATTAATTTAAACTTTCCTGCATTCACAATATTAAAAATAACATATACTGTGTTAAACTATAGTAGTAGCTTTATTCCCCAAACGTTGAGTATTGATTAGTTTATTGAATAGATGGTAATTATTTCTAATGACTGGTATTAACGAAAACGATCCGAATTGAATAAATGATATCCTGATATATTAACGAAAGGTACAATCTTACTTCAAATACTGTACACAAACAATAACATTTATAGTACGTATGTAATTAGTTTGAAATATTGAAGATGTCAAAGAAAGGGTTTTATTTGATAACAACAATAAACTTGGCACTCTTGAAAACGTTAATAAAAAATTCATTATTTCTTTTACGATTAAATATCAAGCGTACTTGAGTGTCCTAAATAGGAGATCGCGTGCCGTGCAAAATAGACACTGAAATTATCAACAGTATCGTATGTTAAGCATTGAATAATGTGACAATATCAATCGAAACTAATTACTGTATTAATGTTATTCAGTGAAAGCTATCGTCTATAATCGTACAACTGAAATATCTATTTATATGACGTAAACATTAAATGATATTTTTATTCAAATATAAAATGATAAACCCGGATTCGTTCAGAGAAATATAGACATTTATTAAAAGCAATTTTAGTCTGGAAATTTATTAAAACAATATATTCATTTGTCATTTAGAAATTTACATTATCGTTGGAAATAATAGTTATTTCTGTAAAATACCTTTCTCTACATTCGTTGTCAAGCATAAATCATAACTAGTACAATATTTCGTTACAAATCAAAAGTTCAGGTGTAATGAAACAAAACAAGTAAAAGCAAAATGGAAAATAAGCGAAATAAACCACATTTTTTTCATTTGATTATATTTAATATATAGCTTGTGTGCCCGTGAACAAAATTCAATTTACTTATTATTCAATTCAGTCACAAAAAATTGCATCATTCCGTTTTATCAAATACGCACCATAAACACATGTGAAAGTCAATAACAAAAAAACAATAAAAAACCATTAACATCGACAAATTGTAATATTTTTGCATGACCAATAGGTAGAATCGAAATAGGAATCGCGTATAATAATTTGTATTCTCAACACGTATGTACAATGAAATACACTTACCTCCGGAATGGTTGGCGTGCTAGAACTTAATAATCAACCACACAATCAATTCTCATTTAAGCATTTCATCAAAACATACCTAGCAACAGTAATAAATCAGACTGACACAATCGCACACTGGAACGTCACAACAATATAGTGGGTTCAGCGCCGACCTGCACAAGAGGAAACATCAGTTGCACGAAAGTGATTCGTGACAGATGAATGTGCAGAGCACTAACAACCCAGCCAGACACCGTAATATATAAGACTGTCTGAGCAAATGTACATACTTGCTCGCAACACTTATTTCTCGTATATGTATATACATACATGTCAAATTCACAAAACTGAAACAATTTTCGTAATCAATCTTCGTCAAAGGGTGACTTCATTCATAAAATGGTCTGATTTGAGAAGCGACAGAGTGAAACTTGGAGGAGGGCTTTCTTTGAACTACTACCACCTCATTAGACACGTGCCTCTAGCTCGATTTAATATTCTGTTTGAAGTAAAATGAGAAAGTCTAATAACAAAGGGTTCTCAATGTGAAATTTACAATAGAAAAGTTAGATTTCGCACTTGAAACTCATGTTTATCAACGTGACGAATATATTTCTGAATCAAATACATAATTCCAATATGAGAATGGTATAAATGATATGTCAAGTATTTGTTTCTTACTGTTTATTAACTAATAAGTATGTGATTATTAAATCTCTAGCATAACGTGCTTATATTTTATTACAGTAAAATAATACAGCGGCCTTTCTAACATCATTGTGCAACGAAGCATTACAAATTGACTATATCTTCTTTTTATCGAAGTAACATAAATCTAAAAGATGCTGACGTACAGAGATCTGTTAGATAACTGCCTGTTTTCAAGAAGAAATGCCCTATAAGAATGGGTATGTAACATATAAAACACATCTATAGATCGCTTCAGCAAACAGCATTTATCACTTCAGACAAATGGCAATCAATACAACAAATCTATTGCAGAAAATCAGGAACATCAATCCAATATACTACACACATATATTCACTGTAAATATTATTCATTGTAATGTGTTTGAAAAAAATTATTACAATAACAGTTTTTATTTGTGTAAATAAACATTCAATTATATTTCGATAAATTTCAAATGAAAAACAAACATATAATATATGAACAACATATATGTATATGACAAAACTCTGTGAAAATATTTTATCAAAAAATACTCTAGTCAAAAGTGACCTTTGCTTGACTGGGGCCCTGTGTCAGGAAACACTGTTATTTTTTAAGGATTATCGCGTCCTTCCATTGAGAGCAGCTCCGTAGCGCAACGCTGCCAAGTGCGTAACAAAAAAAGTTACGCATAAAAGGTGAAAGGACTGGGTGCCATTGTTCCGTGAACTCAGTAGTCACAAGGGCGACCCTTCACTAGGCCTCAGCGACCGGTACTCTGGTCACTTGAAGAATAAGTCCTATTGTTGCTTTACAACGAAAGTCGCGGATTATTTAGACTTTCATTCTGTATTTTGCAAGGAGCTCGCTCACTGACGTGGCTTTCTTTGAAACCAGCATGTAAATTATTTTACAGATATAATACAACCATAGTTCTAAATACAATAAAATCTTACATTTAAAAAAGAGTGGAATTTTGTATACAAAGCAAATGTAACATATTTAAATGTGAAACAAAAACAATAATTTTCATAATATATAGACGTATTTTGGCGAAACCTATCGATTATTATGCTTTTTGTTTTAACTAGGATATCGCTGATTTGTATCATTTAAAATGGATTTATTGTAAACAAACGCAAACACACTAATTATCTCTGTCCATATATTCACTGACATTTAGCTAATCTATACTCACATTTATTTATAAAAAACAATACTATTATTTGTACATTATGCAATACCTGCGTTAAATTTAAAAATAATGAAATATAAGCTTTAAACAATATGAGACATAAATACATCTTTTACAGAAAAAATCTACATAGAAAATAATACGTTTTTATATGAAGATACATAGATTTATTTAAAAATAATATTTTTATTCTTATTTATGTATTAATATATACTCACTATTCGAAAATTAAAATACCAGCTGTTTATATAATATTCCGAAGAAATTTCAGTAAACGTGAACGTAGATGAAAACCGCAAAGTTAGTATAGGAAAAAATATCCTGAAGCTATAGACGAACTGAGAAGCATTAAGCTTAGAAGGTGTTCTCTGCGTCACTGATCCCGTTATTTGTCACCAAGCTCTGAACAGAAAGAAAATATTGCCAACCAAATATAAGAAATACACACAACTGGACAATTTCACACGAGATTCAACCTGAATCAGAAGATACACTACACTGATCTAATATAGGAAATCTATTAAAAAACGACCGATAGATAAGTTAATTCTTATTAAGTTTTTTAAGATTATACACAGGCAAAATATGAGGATCTATATTCTGTCACAATTATTCTCTTCTGCAAATAAAAGTATTTCTAGTTGGTACATTTGACCCTAGACACATGTTAAAACAATTCCTAACAATCAAATAAAAAAACGGTGAACTCTCAATGATAAGGTGTATAAATTTCATCTTTTCATAGTACAGCGGAAAAGGTCAAGGTCTACTTTTCACTGGATAATTCATGCGTATGCGAGTGGGTGCGGAGTGAACGGGTGAGTTTGTCGGCACGCAAGATTGACGTATTGGCGATTCTGGTGGTCAAGTTCACCGGTCGCCATCTATTCATCTGGGAAGGTAACGACAAGTTTCTAGCACAAATGACAGAGGTGAACACATCAGGTCATTTTCACACCGGTCACCGTATAACAATCGTACGTGAAAGAACATCAGACACGCCCATGAAATATGTCCAAGGGTCCGTGGCACTTTTTCCGAACACTCGTGCTGTTGACACGAGCGATATGGCTACAACCAAGTCCGAAATGTAGCCACGGACACTTTATCATACGACAGAACAGCATCTTGAAGGAGAAAAACTAATAAAGTTGCATAGCAAATGGTTTATATCAGAATAAAATACTCGTATATTTAATGGCACTTCTCGCTAAATCACAGGCAGTTTTACTGCATATATTTTCTCAAGGATTAATAAGTAACTGATGTGAATTTTATCTTAGTAATAATAGCGTAATATAAATCTCATTATAGAAAACTAAAAATATACACTTCATGTCGAGTTTCTAGGATAAGGTTCTTCCATAAATAATAAAAGTCAAATTTTTTACACAGATCGTTCAATATTTCTTTCCTTAATTTTTTTTTATATAAAACACATTAATAATTGTTTTTTCGCTTTTAAAAAGTATATAAAATAGTAATGAAAGTAATCCTATATGACAGGTAGTAATCTACCACGGTTCATTAATAAAAATTATACTGGGATTATTTATTCGTTTCTGTCAGTATTGGTAACATGCTTATCTCTGTGTACAGAGTAATTATTCTTAATTACCATCATGCGTCTACAAGAAAATATTACCACTTATATACATATGTATTATACAATAATTTCACTTGATAAGTGTATTTGACTACCAATGATTGTGAACTTTTCTATAAAAAATATAATACATATAAATGTACCGATAACATGAACTAAATTGTGTCTGCTGTCTATAATTAAAAAAGGTAAGAATTAGAAAATAATGAACATATGTAATTATAACTTGATTCAATGAATTTTTGTCTTGTCATATACGTATTCAGCTAAGTATTTTTTAATGGTTTTAGGTAATCCTATAATTATCCATAAAGATAATGAACTCATTTGAAATAATCGTTAGAACTGTCATCAGCCTAAGAAATTATTCAAATTATTTGAAAACATAAAAGTCGAAATGAAATACAAAATAATTTAATACCTTTATATATGTAAATGTTACATAAATAATAAAATAATACTTTGTTGTTATTATTCTAATGATATTGCCTTTTAATATTGCTATTTGTGTGATATAAAATTCATTATTTTAACACCAATATAATCAGATACAGTGCAACAACAACACGCTATGCAATCACTTAAATGAAACTAATATCCATTATTTATTAAAGCAACTAGAAATAGAGGTACACGTACCTAATTGCTTCCATTTTAAAAGAACTAATGAATAATGGCTTTATCCGAAACGGGTGTTCAACGAACGTCCACCAGGGATAAAGAAAACAAATTGGCCATCTTTATTAAACTGGCGACACGATTTATATACTATGTAGCCAGGGTTAGAGGGGTGAGACGTAATGTGGCAGGTGGCGCTAGGGCTCAACCTATCACATAAACCAAACGTACATACGTACGTACGTAAGTACCTGCACATAGTAGTACCGTATATACGTATATAACGTACCAACTTCACCGGAATATATCACTGCAAATTAAATTCCAATAAACGAGCCATCTGGGATGAGAAGCGATTTCATAATGGCACACGTTTTATTAGTCCACCCGAAAATGTAACCTCTGATTAAAAAGAAGAGAATAAAGAATTAAAAATCGTTACAAAATTAAATAATTTCACACTGGAATTTTTCATATTTTTTTTGTTTCGATTTTTATACAGCATAGCTTAGCTTAACGATTCTCTGAATATTTCAAATAAATACATTTTTAATTAATTCGTATTTCGATTGTAACCTTTACAGTAAAACATTTACAACATTCAAGTATTTTCATTAGAAATACCACAATATTCACCTGAAAGTATATAACTTCTAACTGAAATACTGCAAATGAAATAGGTATACCATAAATCTTGGTCCTAATCCGGAGAGACAGCATTAATCTTCTGTTGCCTTTGTGAAAGAGTTAATTTTCTATAAATAATAGAGCTAGAACAAAAATCTCGTATGTCAGTAGGAAGATGGGTGGCAGAAGTTCTCTGGGGACGATGCACTGCGCAACATAGCGCATACGTCATTGGGTTTGTTGATCCAACATTCCGGGAAAGCTATACCCTCCGGGCGTGAGGCAGGGGGTATATGCAAGAGTACAAGAACTAATGGAAGCAGAACTGGAACATGGCGAGGATACAAACACTGATAACAACACCACAACTCATGCACAACAGACTCCCACCAGTCCTTGGAGATATGACACGAATCGTGTCGAATATTAGCCAACAGCTAACTTCACCCCGTCACGTAAGCACGTAATACTAAATAATAATAGAATATTTAATTGGCAAAATATTATTTTATTCTTGGCCAGTTCGTTTCCACATTCGTCACGCCCACTGAACATGCTATATATCGTGATTATACTATTAGGAAATTTGATAAAATGTTGAACGCGTTTGGAGAAATACAATATTTGTTTTTTAAAAGAGTCTCATCTCCTGTGTACTTGACAGAAATAGGTCAATAAAAAACTTAGTCTACTTTTAATGGTTAAATTATTAAACAGCGACCTAGAAACGAAAAGAAGAAGAAGAAAAGAAAGCGAAGAAAACCAGCAATAAGAAATTAAAGTTTTACTGCGTACTCTGTAACAAGCACAACTATTCGATGTATTTATTTTTCTTCGTGTAATAAGAAAGAATACGGTTTTTGCGCTAAGAGACAGTATCTTAATAGTAAAGTTCAAATCTCAAAGAGGGAATCTGTACCATAAAAGATGCATCAGAAAAGGAAATTTTAAATTCACCGTATACTTTAGCACGCGTTTCGGTCTTAAAATCTTCCAAGCAGTATTTAAAATCCGTAAAGCCCTTGTAGGTTTGTAAACTTTAATATGCTATTCACGGCGAATAAAAAACAAGAATAAAACACAAAATTACTTCTCGTCTGTGCCCATAACACCGCTGGTAAATAAAAGAAAACATGCTTTATACTACATCTATTACTCCGGCCATTTTGTTGGGCCCGTCGTCCATCTCTGTCGTGTAATAAGACGCTGAATGTTCAGGGGGAACTTGTACGCGCCGGTTAGGATAGTGTTAATTACGTGGCGTCCTTACGAGTTTCTGATTTAGTTTCTTCCTCATAGCATCGGAATTCCACGGCCAAATGCCACGATACCACCTTAAATTCCGAACCGAATACCATCCGATCGGCAAATACTATCCCTCTCCAACGGAGCCTCTCCAGAACTTCACCCACTCCAGTGGGAAACGTACGTTTTCAGTACGCTTTCCGATCGCGCTCAGGGAGAAGTTTCTATGGAACCTGCCGCCTCACAACAGTTAATTTTAAAGTTGCGATCGATTAGCACTTTAGCTTTTGATTTGTGATAGCAGCCTGCCGTCTCTCTAACTTTTTCGAGCATACTTTATGAATTCAATGACACCATCTCTAAACGTTCAAATATGAAAGGGTGTTCTAAAGATTTTTCCCGTATACAATTATATTGAACATATTTGTAGGTAGATAAATTGAATAGTATACAGCATATAATTAATGATCATATAAATATCGTAAAGAAGCAATGGATAGATGAGCTTGAATTAGAACAGAGAGAGAGAGAGTGCTATCGCAAATAACGAATATGATGATAAAAATAAACTTTCATAAGTCTCATGGGCATTGTTTTTGCATCCTCAGTTACAGCAGAGCAATTCAAATGACGAGTTTCCAGGGGCTCCCCAGTAGATTATTATAAGCTGATTGCGCCATTGAAACCGAAAACTTCCTGCGGATAAGAGCCGCGTGAACAGCGGCAAACTCGCACCGAGAGAGCGACGCCGTATTGTGCTCATCTCGGATTCAAATTACAATTTCTTTAAGACAATAACTCGCATTTCAATTCATTTTCTCGATAATCAAATGGCAGAGAATTAGACAGGAAGGGGCTCTCGCGGGCCACGGGCACAGATCACCGAGGGTGAATAACGAAAGAAGGGAAATAATCAAGAGACAAAAGTACCAAAATTATGGAAGATGAAGAAATTTATACGGCCAACGGAATACTAGCAGAGAAATGTATAAACTTTTATTATGAACACAACGGCACAGATAACGAATAATCATTTGAAAAGACAAATGCGTACTTCTTATACCATCAACGTTCAATGATTCAGTTCTCTATATCCATGGCAATAATATAATTTTAAGTATGTAGTAATTTTCATTTTCTTTTCTAATACAAAAAAAAACAATGATGAGATATACTGTCAGTAAAATACTATGACGAGAAATATTTCTATTCCACTGCAAGATAAATAATTAAATAAAACGAGTAGGTACTCTTACGAGTAATGAATTGCAATGATTTAATAAATCTAAAGATTTCGACATTATATAGTACTGTTGGCGGTGTGTACACAGGAGGACGATACGATGAGAATTAATAACTTTGATGTCCGTAGACAGAGGAAATGGATTGCTCGAAACGAAACAAATCTTCCGGTGTGACGTGCTGTGGAACACGAGATAAAATTACCTTCTCAGGTACGTGTCCTCTATACGAGAAGAGCTATCTCTTATTGCTAGCTTTTAACTAGTAACGACAAAATATCGAGCAAATTTCTACCTTCTAGAAAAATTACACGTAGGCACAAGCAAATATGTAACATGATTTATTAATTTTCTAATATGTCAACTATTCAACGTAATATAAATCTTTTACATTTCTCAATCTTCTTTCATAAAATAACAAACTCTTAGAGAAAATCCCTGTAATCGTAGACTGACACTAGCTTTGAATCACAATTCAGATGCATTATTAGATTATACATTATTAATGCAGGCTTAACGCTGGCACGTACCCGATCAATAGCATTGCGCGTTAACTCAACACATGCTTACAAACACAAAGTTTGTAAAATCCCCGACCAATGGTTAATGACGGAGCATCAAAAAACATGATAAAAATTAGATTACCAAAGACTGGGTTCATTTACATTTTGCAACAGCAGTACTTTCAATTTTTAATCCCATTTAAAGAGAAAACAACTTATTTCCAAAGCTGAATTTTTGTTTACCATGCTTAAAGTGCACACACTGCAATCTCTGTTGTTGATCCCTTGCGATTTTACATAATTTGTTATTTTTTACAAATATTTGTAACGCTGAGTCACGGCAAAAATATTTATCTACAAATTAAATTCAGCCAGGAATTACAGTTTTGTTAAACTTTTATGTAACCGGAGCAAGTGATATAGTACGTTGCTTGGTTATACATTATTATCTGAAATAAACATGAGATAAAAGTTATTTTATATAATGGTCGGCTGGTGCACGGATTTTCTCTACAAAAATACGAATATAAAAATATAGAAACGAAAAATGAAGCAAATAGACCATTTATCGCAGCGCCGAGGAGACATTTGACATCACTCATATTTGGCGCCAGCAGATATTATTTATGCTACCCTTTCCCCCGCAACCCGTCAACGCGCAACATTCAGATTTGTCAGATTCAGAACATAGAATTTATTAAAACATAAAGAAACCGAAAACGGCTCCGTGTAATGACACATACATTTGTTACTTGTCGCGGAAGATCTCGTATATAATTTATAAATCATATATGCAAAAAAATACTTGCTCCTAAAATGAAAACGAATAAAATATTTTTACATACAATGTAAAAAATTAGTAAGATTACAGTTTACATTTTTAAAATAGTTCTATAATTATTGCTTTGCTCTTACATTCCTCGTCTCGGCTCATTAATGAAGGAATTTTTACAATCTTCGTATTCAAAATACAAAAATACTACTTCCTCTATTTTATTTAACTGCACATTCACCGTCACGCTTACATGGTTTATCAACGTTAACATATTCAGTACCGCATTCTTCTAGAAAAGTACGTTATTCACATACGTATAACTAAAAATTAACGCTTTTCACATTTTCTACAAAGCCAGTAAACAGATTTCTAAAGTAATTGCATATTATTCCACCGATTTTAATATGTTAATATTATTAATTTATTTTATAATTATACATACATGTATTTTTATATATAATTAAATCTCAGAGTAATGATATACCACACAAAGTTTCCAAGTACTATATCAGTAAATTGTGACAAAATTTCATGTGAATGTAGAAATATGTAGGATGCATATTGTCATAAAACAGGATATAAACAGGGTTTATTCATTAAAGCACAACATTTAACACCATTACCGTGAGATGTTATAACGGCATACGGGATCGTATCATTAAAACAATGAGTTATCTAAAAACAGGAAGTGAGCCCAACATCCGGCCAGCAACAGTACGTTATCATTAATTCGAATAAAGGATAAAGGCAAACATGCCCCCAACTCATCCTTACTGAAAACATGGAAAATTCTCTCCACATTACTGTACATTAGTATATTAATTAACGTCCTAAATATGTGGCAAGAAAATTAGTTGAACTCTCTGAATGAAAATGACATAAATTATAAAATTAACCTATGTATTTGTACTGCACAAATATAAATTATTATTTCTGCAATATATACAGAAACAATATTCCTAAAGTCAATCCTTTTTGTTTATATACATATATGCTGAATAAATAAATAATATAATTGATTACAATTTCAAAATATGTAAACAAGTTTTAATAAAAGTTCCGTTGACATTGAGCGTTTAATATATAGAAAAATAACAAAAGATTAAAGCAAGAAGTTAATAACTTCATCATCCTGTTTAAATTGTTTACATAAAATAATATTTCCATTAAAATTACTCAGCTAGCAAACGTTCTATTATCTGGTTTATTTTTCAGATCTCTAGTAAACAAACAATCATAGCAAGTAACGCACTTGCGGATATAAATAATAACAGTGATGTAAATAAAAAGAAACAATGACAAAACATATTATTACACTGTATAATCTAGTTAGCTTAAATAGTAGCATTTTAGTTACAACATGTCAATCAAATATTTAACATAGTTGATGAGAACACGTAATAGGTTAGGTGTACGCGCATGCGTATATGCATGCATGTTCATACACGTACATATTGTGTAGTAGCACCTGTAATTTGTCACTATGTAAGCGATTCACGTTTCCATTAGTCACGTTTCGTGATACTAGACGGCGTTGTGGTTAATAATTACTTGGTATGGCGCATATTACAAACCAACAGATAACTGGAGCCCGTTGATATTTTGTAACCAGCTAGGAAATGACCCACACTGTTTAACTGTGTTCAGCGTTCATCATCAGGCTGCAAATTAAATCAGCGCCACTGAATTACACGGAATTAGTTTTGAGTAATTCCCTGCTCCATGTTTCACGTACACTATAAAATGATGTGTAGAAACTGTACATTGTTAATTATGATAACTAGATGTTATAACTCACTGTATTCATATACAAGATACTTTATTAAAGATGTTAATAGTAACAACACAATGAAACGCACAATGGAATCATATGAACACGTATTCGCAATGCAGCTTTATAAGCAATATTTTCATAAGTGCATAATTAATTTATTTCTAACATTGCAACAAGCACTTATGTTAGATGAGCCGTGTACAAAATTAGAAGCATTTGGATATAAATGCTATAGTAAATTACGTTATTATTACACTAATTGAATGTAACATAATGATCTGTAAGTTAATTAGGTTCGTAGCACATGGTGTTACTAGGTCTAATTGAGACTACAGAACCACGTGTTGGGATTATATCCAATTTAAACATTATCTTATATAATTTGCTTAACAGAGTTTAGAATCACATTTATTATGCAAATATTACGTGAATGCGGAGGAACGTTCCAGTGAGAAATATTGGTTTAAGATATGGAAATTTACAAGTAAAATTCTAATTATATGTACGTAGATAGCTATATGTACGTATGCCAGCTAAACCTCAGTAGATTTTGGAACGTAGTTCATAGAGTAAAACCTTAAAATATATGTTGTCGGATTTATTTTTCTGTAATATAAAAGCAAAACTACGGTTTAAAGTTTAAAAACTCTCATTTATCATGTTTAAATGCGCATTTACAGCAGTCTGATTCCTTTTTTTTTCAATGTACCAGAATTCAATGCAAAGAAAAATGATTCCAATTAAATTCATTAGTCGCTATATTAAAGGAGAAAACATGCGATTTTCGTTAGATATGCTCACTGCAAACATGCAAACACTACATTTGAACATTTCTTACAACTTATCTAAAGTAAACAAATGCTAATTTTAGTCTAATCTATATTTAGTCTAGCGCTGGGAACCGGAATCCAATATTTGGAACTGGTTCCAAAAGTATTCGGATACCCGAAATACTTCTTTGAGAACCGAGTACCCAAATCCAAAAAATATCGGTTCTTGACAGCAATAATTTAAACAAAAAGGGATAAATTATGATTTACTACACCAACGCACATCAGCGAAATGATAATTAAGGAATCAATTATACCCCAGTAATGGGAAAGGCGTGATGTTATGTATGTATGTAATTATACCAAATACCAATATGTAGCTATACTTCATATGAAATATGTCGTCATCTGGAAAGTTATAATTGAAAATGAAATCGAATTTTTGCAACAATAGGATAGGGCTGGAGGTGGACAATAATTGTGGAAGAAAATCAAGTTATCTTTTATTTCATATAAAATCCGTTGGTTCTATAGATTTCTATAGAGTAGCAAAGATTTTTTTATCGAGAAACAAAACAACATCGTGAACAACATAAGCAGTGTGTTCATAATCTAGTTTTCAACTCGGCATCGCTGCCACAGAACAAAATTCGATTTGCGGAATGATATTACATGATTCAGAACAGGAGCATCAGAACAAAGAAAAAAAATGGAAAGAACAAATATTAAAGAACCCAATTTTATTTTTCCAAGAAAGCGGGTCATTAACTCTAAGTGGATGAGAAAATTTGCTCGTATTCAGCGAAAGAATGTTAGATAAATTTCACTTGGCAATGAATTTGGGGAATTAATGTTGGTTTTCCAGATTGGATGGAATCACAGAACATGAACTGTAGATGATTCAGTGTACTATATTTTGTTGTATTTATTTAACATTGGTAAGTCTACTACTAATGAACACTAATGAACTACTGCACAATATTATATATATATATATATATCGATGGACATGTACATTTAACACTGTGTAGTTTAGTGTAACGGTGTAAGTATAAGTTGTGATAGGTTGCTATATCGTGCCAGTCCGAGCCTGCACGCACGCACCATCCGTGCTTCGCATTTCACAGCAAACTTCTTAATTGAACTAATCTTAGTCGGCCAAGCACGACCGAAGAAGATCGCACATTCCCTTGCGGCAAAGTCGACAAGGCACAAACGGTACAACAAGCTGGCGTGCGTGCGTGCGTTTGCCAACATCCCTAACCATCGGCGATGCTCTATTTTATTGATTAATGCATACATTCGTATTGTTTTTTATTATGACTTTGCTGGCATTCCTGCAGTAAATTATATACTGTAATGTATAACGTAACACACATATCTATTACGCAGATATTTACATGAAACAAAAAAAATAGAATATTACCTACATTTGTATAATTTACATAAAATCAAAAATATTTAGTTAAATTTGTAAAAAACATGTACACTATATGGCTTAAAATTATATTGCTTTTAATATGAATAATATTTACAAAAATATTCAAAATAGCATGTTAAAAAAACAATGTTGACCAACTGACAGCTTTATTAAAAATGTATATGTATTTATAAACGTCAGCTACATAATCACAACTCGTTCGTTTGATGTTAATTACAACCGACAAAATCACAAACATGACAACTCGCACGCAAAAATAGAAAAAAAAAATAACAAAATAACAGCGCAGTGTTTCGTACAACAGCTTCAAATTATGAAGCAGGCGACACAAATCTCTTATTTGGGTAATAAGGTTTCATCCAGCCTTGTAATACAGAATTTCCGCAATGACGTAAGAACGAGATTCTTCATCTACGAACAAGATGTGAAACACTCGAAATGCTTCTAACAAAAACATTCAACAATATATCTATTTTAAATCACAAACAATTGTATCCTCTCACTGTGTTATATTTACAAGTATAGACATTGAAGTAAACATTGAAGAATGATTTTAAAAGAGACAACAGTTCCGGAAATCTAAGAAACGAAACAGGAAAAATTATGAGCAAAATTAAAACTGTTTAATGAGCACAAAAAAGTAAATAAAATGAGCAAAATTAAAAAATTAATAAACTACGTATAATTATGTGAATTATAGTATATTCAAATATACAACTTAAGATTAATTAAAAACGTTTAATTACGATTTATGCAAAGAAACTAAATTGTAAAATTCAATATGTTTTTGTCATATTTCGATTTTTTATAATAGAATTATTTATTATTATTTCCGTTTTAATTGCATTTTTGAATAAAGAATACCAGATTTACCTTATATGCAAAGTTTCAACCCTCTAGGTTCAGTAATAATAAATTTGTTGACAAAATGGTTGTATTTCTCCAACGATTGCAGTTGCAAAGCAGTCAATCAATAACAGAACAGTGCACAGTTGTTATTCGGTAATAATTATATAATTACAACACCAATTAATTTCAAATTGACCACATAACACATACTCTGAATTGCAAACAGAAAATACATACATATACATATATAAATTTATTAATAAACATCATTTTACTAATTTTATTTCTGTGTCGATAATACTGAAAGTGTCTGTTATTATTTTTGAATTGTGTGGGATATTTTGAGAATAGTACTTTATTAGGTCGGACGCTGCTGTATGTCAATACAGAGAGGGTTAAAGTCATTTTTAACCCTGACCAGTGGCAGTAGGGCACGTTTTTCTGACAATAAAGTAGTAAATCTGCAGTATCGATTCTCTATGGGCAATTTTGCTTTCAACGTCAGCGCGTGTGGCTAACAATCGACTAGTTCCAACCAATCATTAGATCGTTATCAGGCGGGTCAATCTCATAGGACCGCGGTTTTAAACGAAACTTCATGTCCGAGAGCCGATGGCTGCCGCTGAACCACAAGGGACTTTGTTTAAAGACAGGACGAGGGACAATCTCAGAGAAAGGACGACAACGTTCAGTAGACAATCTGTTGAAAACTTTGTCCACAGCAGAGACCCGACCAGGGCCCACTGGCTTTGAGGTATTTACTCGTAAATCGTAACGTACAACATGGAAATGCCCAACAAAAGTTATATTTAAACTCAATCACCAGTCAATTACCTTCATTATTATGCATGAGGTAGAAATACACTTGGGAACAAATTCATGTCAATCAGTCCAATATAATAAAATGTACGAAATCCAATAAATCTAATTCCTATATAATATGAATATCAAATAATAATTTGATACATAAGAACCACAGCACAAAGAAGAATTGGTACATAAATTATTCATGAATATTAACCCGTATGTTGTCAATATTATAATTTATATTCATTTATATTAATCGTGAAATTATACATCTATCTTAAAGTATTAGCATTTACAAATGTATCGTCCTAATCACTGTATAATTCAAACTAAAATATATCAAAATGGATGATTGGTAAAATAAAAAATTTACAATTTACGACTAGTTTTGCACATGTCCAATCGCATTATAGAGAGAGAGAGAGAAACATATAATTAGCATGGGTTAAAGGATATTATGGACAATACAAGTACATTTATACAAATTAACAGATAGATAATGTAATCCTAGTTGTAACTAGATGTAAATCCCGCATTACAATTATGTAAATCTGGTTGCATACTGCAAGTACAACACTGAAACGATCAATATTTTGCCTCCAACATATGCAACTGTATCTAATTTGGTCACGACGTAACGTATTAAATCATTCCGTGGCTGCATTAAAACAATATTATTGAACTGCATACATATTTTATTAATCACTACTCTATTTCAGTATATTCAGTGATGTCCTTTTAACAATCCACTCTTTAAATAATAGAATAACTGCTATCAAATTAGAACCGGGGGCTATTCTTTAAAATTTAACATTTTGCCGAATGAAGAGTGAATTTTTTACATACTTTCATCATTATAGTTCAATGCACAACTTGAGTGAACTAATTATTGCGCAGAAGGAAAAAAAATAGCTAAATACATAATTGTACAATAAATAAATAAACGTGAGTATACATATTTATATTTATAGAAAACAGTCCAAGGAATAATATTAAAAAACAAAAGTGAATGATTCTATAAATATCAAAATAATATTACATATACAAATGCAAAGTATGTGTGCAATACGGATTTAATGACCGTGGTTAAATACAGTAGATAATGATTGTGAGTAGTAAATGAGATTACTATTAAAATCGGTGTGAGTTCTACTGACGCTAGCGGTGTAAGTGCGAGTTTCAAATTTGAATGGCAGTAAAACACATTCCAGATCTCAATTTCAGATAAAGGACACGAGTGCAATGTGCATCAGAACGGGAAGTGACGGCAAATATCGTACGAGATTCAACTGGATCGAGGCAATGTTGTTGCCGAGGAAACCGAACAAGGATGTCCAAAGAGTCAGTTCAACATTTCCGATTTGTACAAATATTTTAATTAAATAATTTTGTACAGAATTTAATGGAACATACATATATAACTTATAAAAATCTAGTATATATTTATCATGCATACTTTTAGTACATATATATTATAACAGGTTAGCAGCTAATATAGAAAATACATTTTGGATAGCCCTGTCGCAAATGCATTTGGCGAAATGCAATCCGATATATAAATCAACCTCAATGGTATTTTCACAAGTGGGCACAGTCCGTTACTGAATTTATAGGACAGTAACTAGTGATGATGGTATTCCTTGGGCGGAACAGAATCCAACAAGCAAAAAGTATAAGAAATATTTCATAATTTCTTCTCTTTGAGCCTGAGATGTATTTTAACATATTCCATCGCAGTTATTACATAAATATTCTTGACTAATATAAATATGTAAATATAATTAGTTTATTTTCCCATTAATATAAATCACATATTCATATTAAAATTCAAAACACGAATAAACCGAGAGAAAATACATAGCAATAAATTTTGATTCACTAAATTTCATCCGAGTAAATACTTATAAAATCTGCATCAAACAATATTTTTAAATTCAAACCATTAAACCCCCAACAACAAAAAAACAACATTTCAGTTATAGTAATATCAAAAAAAAAACTGCAAAAAACGAATGCCATAAAATATTTCAGGAGACCTCAGTTAATTTTTGCGGTTTTCATTTGACGCGGTTACAAAGCTTTCCACCGAACTTTTTTCATTTATCATTTGCCGCTATTTCCATTATCCATTAATTCACACGACTAGTCCGACCGATATATTTTTTTGACAACATTTTTTCCACGATATATCGGGATACACGACGTGCACCTTTTTTTTAATATTCAGTACAAAACAATTTTCATTATGAACCTCGTTTATTTGACATATTTATTCGTTATACATCAAACATTCCATCTCGCGTAACTTCCCAAATATGTGGCACAACAACAGGGCGATACCATTTACAGGGGGTGGAAAGGGGGAAATATCTCGCTCAATACTGAATCGTAACGATTTAGATAATCGCTGGAAATTGTGTCACTATATATAAGTCACATCGGAGGAAATCAAATTCAACACTTTCATTTTTTTAACAAACTGTGAAAACAAAATATCTTTCTATAATCAATACAATCAAAACACTTTCTCTTCGAAATATTTACAGTTTACTATCAAAAATGTATGTGATGTTTACCATCTGCAAACAAGTTAAACATTGTACATAATGATCAATTTTAAATTTGTGTCAATGTAAAAACAAAATTACAACTTTCATATAATTTACTTCCTATATTATGTGTTCTAATCTGTTGTAAACACACACCATACAGGTACAAGTACTGACATGTTTAACTAAGAATTTATAATTCACTCGCTATTACTTAATGTAAGAATATTATCGTATATACATTATTAGATCATTTTTTTTGTGTACTGCGCAGGTTTATTCAAATAGCGTAACAACAGGCACTATTCATTATATGAGAGAAAAATCTCCGCTCTTTATATTCATAAGAACGTGCATCGCAACCAAGTTTTGAGTAATGTGACCGTGTCGCGCGTAACAGTGTTCCATACATAACGTCGTTCTAAACGGCCGATGAACACCTCTTATGCAGTACCGGTCTCAGACAATTCCCTGTAATCTGATAAAATCAATATCTATTTCATGTCTTTAATTTATGCTCATATATCGTGTACATGGTAATACATTAACTGAAATATTATATTACAAACAGTGTATATTTTAATATACTCCAGTAATATTTCTATTCAAATAAAAGTGTTTATAAAGGACACAGAATCTCAATAACGTCACGATACAGAAAACATTCTTTCCCTTGGTTGGATTTGCAAATAGATGCGTTGTTTTTTATAAAACTACACCTAATTTAAAGTTTCGCTTTACTTGTATATACATTGGTGTATACATTGAAACCCGTGGGAGTTTCGTCTCATCTTTAAGAGATAACGGATTTTATGCACACATGGATTTACGACATTACATAAAATAGATGTAATAAACAGAGTAAGTTACTGAAATGATTGGAAACGTCTCTCGCTCTACATGGAATATCTGTACGTATGTAATTTATATATTTTACAACTTTCACAGCCACACAAATTACTAGAAATTTTAAATTAGATTGAATGTATTATGCATATTATTAATTACTATTTACTAATAAATTCTACATGTCATGGATTTTTCAAATGGTGAATGATTTAGGAAAAGGCACTCAATAGTAATAAATACCAAAGTAGTATCAATGCATAGAGAAACCGAATTACGCACTCAATCCTGGATTACATCAAGCCTACTGAACACTCATGCATAAAACATGGGTACTCCAGTCCACCAAACCGTGACAGGGACTGACCTAGATACATTTGCTTGAAGACCGCGGAAGCTTTCACTAGACTACACTACTCCACTGCATGTACATATAACACTCGGCTCAGAATTAAAATAGGAAATCTTAATAAACACCATTTTACTACTACTCGCACTACGTCCTCAGAATATCACCGTGAATTTCTTGCGAACAAACGACCACTAGCCTGACAGAGTTTAGAGTATGATCACGAGCTAATGCTATAAAGAGAAATTGTTCTTTTCAGTCTTTCGTTAAAAACAGTCCACCATTGCTACAACGTATTCTAGACTAAACTGAGAAAATTCTACTGCTGGTATATTTTATTCGTAGAGTTTATCAAAGTAAGCCGTTTTTAGCTCTTTAATGAAGTTAGCTGCAGAAAGAAAATGCACTCAAATGTCAAAAGCTAAAGTAAAACAAGAAAAGGATTCAGCACATGTGCTGAACATGGAACGGAAAGTAAATTAGTTTTTTTAGGAAGATTTCACATAGAAATATATGTATATATGACATGAAATGTACTCGTATATATACATACTTATACCGATATCACTGGGTTTCTTACAAATGACATCGTCATTACAATGACATAGAAATACATTTCTACAAATACATAGGAAAATGTTTCATCTTTGAATCGTTAAAATAAACTACCATTTTCAATGCAGATCAGGGTAATTTCCAATCAAATGATAAGGACCAACGACACATATAAACTAAAGATTATATGTATCGTAAAGCTAAATCAGTGATTAATTGGGATGCGGTTGGCACTATCAACAAATTGCGAGGCAGAGACGCCCGTCACCCGGGTTTCATAGCTGATTGTATCTGGGCTATAACGTTAACACGACCCCTAATTTAGCCGGAGTGAGTTTAAGTGTCTCGTTTACGATAAAGCAACAAACCCGTCGGCCATCGGATAAATATCTGCCGTGCTGGTGCAAAGAAATGAGCTCTTAATATATTCACCCCTTAATTAAATAATTAATCCAATTATTACGAAAATATTTTTCCCTGAGTTTCTTTTTTAATATACTTAATGCAGCGTAAACAAAATTTCGGATTTCAGTACAGTGTTTCGTTTTTCTAGGGCAAAATTAAAATATAAAATATTACCCGCGGTGTTGCTGGCTGAGAAGTGTAGAAAGCACTCTTGGTTAACCGGAGTAATTAAAATTTATATTAATATCGGAACTCGCATCTCTTATGTCCAGGTGGCGGTGGTCTTAATCATGTTTATTATCTCATTACAGCTAATAGATATAAATTGAGTTAGTTGAGGATCTCCGGACGCAACAAGTTATACCTACTACTGCGGTTCGCACCAGTTGGTCTATCAACCGGCGTTTTATGTCTCATATCATTAATGTACCACCGCTGCTGCTGCATCATCCTCAACCTCCTCCAGCGCACATACACACACACCACTTAAGTCTATTTCCAATTATCCATTAATTGCTTATATGACTAAGTAGTATATGAACTGGATCAAAACAGCGTGCTAGATAAGCTATCTCGTCTGCAGTACAGCAGACTGTATGTATGTATCTATTATATAAACGTAGATACTTTATTGAGAGTATGTGCACATATTAACTGGGGAGATGGAAGAGAACGTACTACACTATGTATATAGTACGGGTAGCTAAATTGCCAAGTGAAAGATTCACTACTGTTAAAGAGCAATTTCTAGTTTTAAGAGGTCGTCCGCTTCAAAGCGACGAGTTGTGTGCTGTGTGCCGCCACCGTCACTGCCACCACCACCGCCGCACACAGTCGAATGACGTGCAACGTCCTGAACTGAATTACTTTTCTTAAATTGCCCCGATTCGTAATTACGTACTTCTGTGAGAAACTAGGAACGTGTACCCTCCCATTTCCCGATGTTGGAAACTTTGTCAGATTCGCAGCACGAAGCGAAAGTTTTTAAGTCTGCGCATCTCAACCGTAAAATTACACAAAATTCGAAAAGTAATTACCAGCGAATGACCGATGACAATTATTATTAAGATTAATAAAGAACGTTGCGTGGAATTCTTGAAATTATTTGCACGCTCTGAACAAAAAAATTTACGATTCTCTAGGCGCTACTCGTCTCCTTGCTTCGGATCTTGTTGAACGACATTAAAAAGTCATTTCCTTTTATGGTGCGCCATCGTAACGTTTACTGTTGTTACACTGTTTACCGCTTCAGAACTTCACCGTATATGGAAACCTACTGTTAAGCAATGAAGCAATGACTCTCATTAAAACCTGACACAAACTCTACCTATACACACTATCTTCTTCTATATTTCATTCAATTTTCACAATATATTAATATAAAATTATGTACAAACTAATAAATGAAATATTCTAAATATAAATATTTATAAACTTTCACAGAATTAGTAACTTGATCTCTGGCAAATATTCTAGAAAATTACAAAATAATTAGTTTTCCGCTATAATTAACAACATCTCAGATAAACACTGATTTATTATAATTTAAAGAGAACTGGTTATATTTAACCTGGCACGCAGGCACCTGACCTAAGGGCATTAATTTACTTTGCAGTTCGGGTCTGTAATGTGCAATATTAAATGCATATTTTCTAGTAAGTGTGCTCGCAAATCAACGAAGGGGTCGAGAGTGGTAATCATCAAGGCACGAAGTAGCTATTTGATACTGCAGAAAAATCATTATTATGATCATATAAAACATGTAAATGTTCCATATACATCTCATATTTATTCTATCCCATATTACAAAATGAAAGCATACTGAATATATGTAGAATTTTATGTGTAATATAAAATTCAAATATCCTTTGTAAATAACGTTTCAAGATTTCATTAAAGCTTTATTGACAGAAATAAAATATATAATGCTCTAAAGATATTCATAGTTATATTCACATATTGATACATTAATTTCACTGCTTTGTTTTGCCTCAGTAAATGTGTACTTTAAAATGTTATTTTACCATTAAACTAAAATTTCAGTGCATGTTACAAACGGTTATTTACATTAAATTTATGGTCGTTTCATTAGCTCGACGATTCATGACACGACTTGTTTTCGGCTATTGTAAATTGTTCTACAGTCTAACACACTTCCCCCAACTCATATTATATATCCGGTGTTCATGACAGAACAAAAAACGTAACAGTCACCCGCATTTAATATCATCATACTCTAACACAGCCTCGACTCAATGTACATCAAACAAACGGCATACACACAGCATACAACATTCATTTCAATGTCACGCTCTCGTTACACTTGTCTCTTTCACATGTTCCATTCACGGAATCTTATTGCAAAAGTCTCACGATGCAACCGACTACTGTTTGTAGTGTTTGTTTTTATTCAACACTGGTAGGCGGTTCGTTATGTTCAGTTTTACATTCAAATGCAACTTGTGTTCCAATGTTCAATCATGTGCTTGTTGTACTGTATGTTCGGTAGTACTTTAAGGTCATGATTTCTAGACAATAAAATGATTGTTTGAGTTATTCATTTCACGGGACTTGTTGCTTGGTTAAACTTGAAATTCATGTATTAGCAAAAAAACAAGGATTCTCTTTCCAATGGACAAATAAACAAACACAGATACAATCAGAAAAGTTTAAACTGCAAATAACTGTACACAATAAACATAACGCGTGATTAAATAGTTGCAGCTGATTTAATTACTAGCACATTAATATCTCATACATTATTAATTACACGTGCTGACTGTAAATCAAACAGTTAAATTCACACAAGCGATAATCGGAAATAAATACCATTTCGTGGGGGCGCATATTAGTATACGTGTATTTATTGACAAATATGTACGCACTCGTGTTACTATAATTTATAGTAAATTATACATACTATGGTATATATGTATATGTTGCAGACGGTGCGAGTGTTTTCATGGACATTTGCCATGCGGGCCACTGAGAGATATTGACAAGCGTTCGCATGTAGCAAGCCAAAACCGATGCATAATTAACAAGATCATGTATAAACATCGCTAATGAATGCGACTCGGCAATTGGCTGGGAAAGCTTAGGGTCAGCAAAATGGACAAGGGCCGATACAGATAACGTTCGTGCGAGGTCAGCGGCGCCTCGTGGCGTACTAGGACGACGCGGGGCGACAAGACATCGCTTTGTAGACAGAACACCGTGCAGTATTTATCAAGATGAAGCACGAGCTAACGGCAGCGTACGAGCACCGTATCTTTGTGAAAACACATCTACCGTTTTTTTTTTCTTCGGAAAACTAGATAAATTGTTGTAAAGCGTGTAAATGTGCCCGCAGTATTTCACAACCGACACAGAACATTAACAAAGCACTTGTAGTTTACGCTCTTTCAAATAAAAATTATTTAACTACATATAAAAATACGGGCAGTAGTAGTAAATTGACGTTACTCCTTGACCTTATAGTAAAATATACATTTCATTAACGTAAACTACATTCAAGTAACAGAGTAATTAGTTGTCTCACGTATGTACTTATATAAACTAAAGTGTTACAAAGAAAAGTCAGTTTAATGGTTCTTAAATTATAGTCTGCGCAATAATAATAGCAATAGAATATTACTTTACAGTTAGCTGCTGCCGTCGGCAAAATACTATTTCATATTTTTTTAAATGACAAAAATCCGTAGAGTGCCTCATTTAATGTAACAGAATGCAACATGCAATTCAAATTCAAGCAAAAACAAATCGTAAATAAATATTAATATACTAATACTAGTTGAACCCGCCATTAAAATTTACCGTGTAAATATTGATCTGCATATATGATTGTAAAAAAATAAATAAATAGCACACATCAATACATTTTATCATCAACATTCAAAGCTATGAAGTAAAACTAAATGGAAATTTTCATTTCAATAACAATTTAACATTCATTGAAGTATAAACACGTTTGTGAAATGAGTCCATTATTTGTAATTGATACGAATGTTTTGCAAAAACTAGATATCATAGATTTTCATTATAGAAACTATGAATTCTGTTGAGAAAGCAAACGATGAGATAGCCATTCATTTCATATTAACGAATAGGTACGTTAATTACCGTATACTCTTTAGCACGCACTGTGTGGACGAGATAGGCGATAACTGAAATACACAACATACATATCACACACACACACACACGCACATGTATACAGACACGTGTTTGTGTACATACACAGACAGAGAGTGAGTGAGTGAGAGATAGGGAGGCATATCGACTTGAAACCGAGGCATACACAGTATGTTCCGGTATTATATGATGTTCCGGTACTGACGCCAGCAAATGCAGAATGAAATATTTACATCGCACCGAAGTACGCACGATAAATATATATGCGTATAAATAATTTGTGCGTAATACTCGAAAGATTCATGTTTATGACAGGTAATGTAATTTGTTTTTAAATAAGGCAAGATACAGACTGGACATTAAAACAGTTATAAAACTATTCTAAACTGTCTAAATCATCTGATTATAAAACAATACACTCGTTTGAACACTAGTACCTACATGAATTATTAACTTGAACAACATACTAGATATTTCCTGCAATTTTAAACAATAGTTTATCTTCGTTTCTATATTCCATTTGAAATATTGTAAATAATAACAAAACAAAAAATTCAGTTGCATAATGTATAGTGTAACAAAACAAATATGCCATTTTACTGCAACATTTTCAAATATGCAAAATGTAATATTTGTAGACAGCAATCGCAGTATAAATTTAACGAGAATTTTATAAAAAAAACAAACAATATATTAACTTACGCAATAAATTGGTTCTATTTCATGCTGTAGAATAATCATTAAATTGTAAATAAATTGGAGATTGAAAATTGTAATTTTACATCTGCATAGTTGGTGATTAAATTTTGTTCCCTGAATATATGTATGCAGGTGTTCAAAATAAATAAATAACAAAGTTGAACCTCACACAAAACTAATTTATTTCACATATCATGTAACTGAATATTTAATACATTGTTTTGAAACTGATTTGTTATAACAAAAACGTTTGAATATCAAAAGACCCTATTTCATTAAACTACATAGAGATGCAAGTACATGTGCATGGTTTTGTTTCAATAGAAACACAGTTCCATTTACGTACCATATTACCAATACACAAGGTGGATGTTATTAATTTCATCAATAGCTGTAGTACACGGGGTATAGGTAAGGGTATGTACATATAATGTACTATATAGTAGTGAGGTGTATATTATTCGAACTGCAATGCAGTGCAACCATCGACACCGATCAAACGTCTGCGAAGTGCCGGGATCGATAGTGGACGACGGTAAGCTCAGGTGGAGGCACGTCCAGGTACAGGAAACGGTACCAAGTGACACATTTTTGACAAGGTTTTTGTTCGTGACGTTATGTGACGTGGCGCACAACCAAAACAAGAAAAACTGAATGCCAATGGAGAAAAATCAATGACTCTGACATGAACCGAAACTGACACTGATCCGAAGTAAAAATATATCCACTTTGACCCAATACACATTATCTTTCAGTATAAAATCACAGAACACGCATATATAACGGATATTCGTGCACTACCTGTGTATAATCCCCAAGTCTACGTACGTATATGATATTTAATTAATTTTTTGTAATACTCACTAAAAGGCTTTTTAATTAAAAATACATACTCTACTGCATAACATGGTAATCGCTATTATCCTTTTTTTTATTTCAAACTCTCTTTTTCATAACATTTTACTTTTATCCCAAATAACACAAAACAAAGGTTTATCTAATTATAATTCTGACAATTTACATATAAGTATATACTCGGCTACATTGAAATATGTTCTCAAAGTTGTAATATGACACGTTTAATTCGATCACACAGCTCGGGCAATATAAAATCTAAAACAAATACTTGCAGTTATAAATGAAGGCTATCAGAGGCTTTGACAGACATTGATGTTTTGATTCTAGTATTTATATTTGAAAGGAAAATATCCAAGCATAATAACAACGACAGACACGTGGAACTTGGCTGTATATTTTAAAAGGTCCACGAAGCAATCTATCTTGTAAATGTTTGCGAAACCATAATTTTCTCGCTCATATTTTACCATAATAACTTCAACATAGACGTGCAAATTGCGAGCCAGGATATAAATAGCGCACACACCCGTCATACGATATTTTTTATACCAGGAAAATAACCAATTAGAAAAAAACGACGTCAAATACGGACAGGTTTTTGATTTCAAATAAACGTTAAACTGAACGTTCAATAACATGTGGGTCTTCTAACTGTCAAAACAAACTTTTAAATTTTCATCAGTAAATCACAAAAAAAAAACCTGAAATAAAAATGTGATGCAATCAGTACTTATGAACGGTGTAACAAAAAACAGAAATGTTCAGATAAAAATTACATGTAATTTGACAGGAAAATTCATTTGGTCTGTGAACTCGTATGCGGTTTATTCAGCGAACTTAACCAGGATTTTAAGACAATTATGTAACCCCACTAATGGCATGTAATTTTGTAAAATATGCAGCGTACTAGCAAGTTAGAGATTACCATTTCTAGACGGTTCTCCCTCTCATACACCTTATTGTACATGCTCGCAGCTAAAAAAGTAATACAAAAAAAACTCAGTGTAGTCAACTTTATCCAGACCAAATTTCCAGGTTTAAAGTATAAAGAAAAATTCATAAAATACAAAAAAAAATCATGAAACAACAATAAATAAACATTGCATAAAAATCACATATGTTTTATACAATACTGAAGAGAAAAACTTATGAAACAAAAAAACATTTCAAGTATAAAATATACAGACTAGTAAAAAATTATACTAAAAACAGGAAAAATAGAAAATTGGTTCAAATTAATCATTTTTGACGTATTATGCGAATTCAACAGTATTTATTTTAATTTCTAAAATATATACAAATCTATTTTAAAATATATTTTAACATTAATAGTTAATTAATTTCTAAAATAAATAAAATTTCCATAATTTGTTTAACAGTAGAATATTTTAGAATTAATATTCTCACAAACCAGATTTTACCTGAATTAATGTTACTATAAATTTATGCAAATACAAATTAAAACATTGTTTTTTTTCATAATCAAATCATTTCTACCGCAGCGGAAAACGTGGCGCCAGCATTACCATAGCCTACTGGGGAAAAAACAGTAGCGACATGGCGCTAAGTCTCACACACACACACATACACTTGCGTGTGTGTGTGTGTGTGTGTGTGTGTGTGTGTGTGTGTAGAGGAATATGTACAAACAAAACAATAACCGGTAAACGAGTCAGCGGTTTTGCTTTATTGCGCTGCGTCGCTGCCCTTCGCTATCATCCCTACTTGCACCAAGGGGCACGTGATTACACGGTGCAAACATGCAAACATTTGTCTCGGCCGGTTCGCCGCAATTTTTAAAGATGAAAATCAGTGTGACTACCTGCAATGCAGCCGACACAATCCTGTACACTTGCATACACCCCCTCCCCCTTAAACCCTTGTCATGTGTGCTGTAAATTTCAATTCTGCAACCGTGGTCATATATGTAACAACACAAAACAAATAAAGCGAATAAAATAATGTGTAGTTTAAAAAATGCATTTGCTGTATGATAACAATTTTAATTTGAACATACAATGAATATTTGTCTGTAGCAAAATGGGGCGTTAACAATAAAAAAATGCAATTTACAGTTATTATTATATCTGCTAGAACGTACGCATGTAACTATTTTATGATGTAATATTTTTATTTAACATTATTGCTACTGTAAAAGTGTGTGAAATTTGTATACTTATTGTTTACACAAATACGTAAACAACAAACACATGTCTTGTTAATTAGATTTTGTAAGGTAATTTGATATAATTACATCTTTGGAAGCTTGCTACAGCTGCAAGTAATGTGCAATGGAGTTAGAATAATGAATACACTGGATCCATTAATTATGTGGAAAAAGTCATAGAATTCATCTAATACTAATAAAATACATGAGGGTGTGGCTAACAACCCATACTTACACATGCAAGCATCCACAACCCTTGTTCAAAACATTTCCATAACAACTTATTGTGTCTCATTGTTATTCTTTCCATTGAAATACATATTTCCACATCCTAGTACTGAAGCCATGTGTGGTACTCCTGTATATTATAAACCTGCACTAATATTTTCTCACAGCCCTTGTTATTCACATGTATACATACATTCGCTCTGAACAATGAACCCCTCGTCAACCACCCACGAACAATCACAATTACTTAACAGCGCATTTTCAAGTTTTAAAATAGCCGTATAATATGAGTATTACAAAGGATGATATCCCAAGCCCTCCAAACTTCATCAAACAATCATTTCAGGAAAAAAAAACGGAAGCCTTTATAATCTCCTTTTGCGAATTGGATTTTGTTAATTAGTCATTACCTTTGAAGTTTTTTTTTTATTTGTTTTTTAATTAAAAAATAAGTCGTGTAATTTATGTCACTTTCCTTCTCGTTTCAATCAACACAAAAGCCTCTTGCAAAAGAAAAGTGAAATTTTAATACATCTTATGTACTTTCATTAGAAATCTGAACAATTAAAAATGATAATTACCAATTACCTTTAATATCTGAATAGTAATTATAATTCGACTTACTGTAAACAGTATACAATAGCGGTCTTATTACACGTAATTGGTTCCTTTTCATTTATTTGACCAAATACCTAATCAGGAAGAAAATCGACATTTCTCGCGTGTTAAACGCAAGTCCGAACTAGATATTCGAAAAACGTACAGGTTGTGTTTAACAGGTACGAATCTTGAAATACGTCACTACGTGGTAAGAATGAAAGAAATTTCATTAGCTCCCTAATACATTACAAACAAGGATAAATTAACCCAATCCGGTGAAATAGTATATGTATATGTTTACACCACTTTTATCAAAATTAAACAATATTTTTGACAATTTTACAGACTATGTGAAATTCCCTTATCTTAATGGTTAATATATTGCCCGAGTTCAAGAAGTCGTCTCTAATTAAATTTCTTAATTTACTTAATTAAACATCGACCTGCTATACATCACACGAAAGTTTTAAGCTGTTTTGTGAAAATTGTTTATAAGTTCACCATGCTGATTTATGTTAGGAGTGAACACGAAATTGATTTTTTCCTCCAATTTAAATATATTTTATCAATTACCTTAAATGCACACATTTTCTTTAATTAACTATTAATGAGATACATATATTTTAAAATAGATTTGTATATATTTTTTGTTCTTGAACATTATGTCATTTATCTTATATAACTATTTATTACTAATGAAAAACATATTAACGAAATGCAATTAATTTTCAACAGTGTATAATAATTATATTAACAAGAAAACACTCATAGACAACACAAAAACAAGAAAATAATACTTGTACTTGACCCTGCAACATGCTAAAATTTACTCACAGACATGATTCATATCGTAAATTAAATTAATTAGAACATAAAAATCCAATGGAGTGGAATGCAGTAAACATGAAAATAAACAACTTGTAACTAACCTTTGCAATATCCCAGACGAGACGAGAGCTGGAACAAGATTGGAATCGTTGACAACTGTAGTCAAAAAACAAAAATGAATTCCAGAAAAAAGGTGACAGCACACAAGTTTAACACTATTCACATATAATAAACTGCACAAAATCGTACAAGGTTAAAAACCACTGACAGATAAGTTTATCTTGAGTTCTTATTTTAGATAAAAAGTGTCCGTTCTTAACACCCGCGAAATAATTCAACGGAGACAGTAACACATACGCTCATACGACGCCAACAACCGCGTGAAACTGGCGTCGGATCTTCTGCCAAAGTAATGCGCCACCGAACCGTTCCGAGTGCCAGCGAAACTGGCCGAAACAACAATGCCAAAAAAGAAAATACCAGAACAGTCTTGTATGTGATCTTATTAAAACACGAAAATATATAACAATAGTTGGTACAGATATGTCTAATAAAATTGACAATTATTATACATATAAAACATTAATCAATAATATTATTTTTATTATCAAACACTTTACCATGGCGCTCACGAAGGTTATTAACGAATTCTTCTTTCAACATCTTAAGGCACCTGAAATAGAGATTATTCACAGTTATTTCCGGATGTTATGATAACATATAAACAGCAAATATGTACGCTCTGTCCAGACATGACTCATTGGAGGTTTGTGTGATTGTGTAAAAGTACAATAGATATCTGAGTTACGTTACTGAAAACAATGAATGCGGCTAGAATGTTTTGTTACAAGCAAGCCGCAACGAGTATAATACAGTGCAATTATTGTATGCACGTTACGTAGCCTTAATGAGATTTGCTAAATTGCCAAATATGTACTCTGTTGCCTATTAAATTAACAACCGAATGTGTCAACTGAGCAATAATTAATACACTTGACAGTGCGATGCACATTGCGCACACTGTACATCATTATTACACGTCAGGCATAAACAATGGCTTCTCCCCGGATAATATATGACATACCCGTACGATAAGATCAACTTCAAGTGGTGGTATAATCAACAACATACAACCACACAAGACCCAACACACACACACACACACTTGCTACTGTCTTCTTACATTACACGTGCCTCCCAGGATATATCTTGCGACGTTGAAAAATATGTTATCATTAGATATAAGATCATTAGCATCTACACAGTACACAAGCTAAAAATAACTGATGTATGAAAATAATTTTCTTATAAATATTCCTCTACTACAAGAAACATGTAATAAAGCTCTCGAGATGCATGACAACCGGCACATTATAATCTGTAGATAGGAACTAACGGTTCAACTGTGTACCCTATTTTCAATATAATGTTACAAAATTGTTCGGTGCACGTTAATTACAATTTTACCACTTCAGTAAAGTTATTTGAAATGAAATTTCATTAAATTCAGATGTAGAGTTCCACATGAACAACACAACAAGTACAAATTAATAACGGACTCTTCATTTTGTCAGTTCAAAACTTTAGTTCATTTGAACTATGTGTTTCCAAACCCAAGTGAACATGCTTTTCATTAATAGTTCGCGTAATACATGTAACCTGGCAAAAAGATATAATCACTGAAAAAAAAACATGATACTGTAACGGAAAGGTTTCTTGTTCAAATAGTTAAAATGGAATGTACATAAATATATTATTATTAATACCTTTTTTAAAAAAACTAATACGTGCTAGTTTATTAGAATCATGAGCAGACATGACAAGTAAGTTTATAGATTGGTTGTCTTGTCGCTTACTTCACACCGTGACCTACGCGGGATAGTCGGGTAAGGTATCACGCTTGACATTTCACTCGCGCCCCCTAAGCAGACTTGCCCTGACTGTATAACCATGACAACAGTACACATATAAACAACTTACATTCTGTATTGCGGGGAGGCTCGGAAACGTGCAATATCTCGGCTAGGAGCGTGCGGCATGTGAACAATGAATGCCTGCGGTAGAACAACAAACTCGTAGCCAATAGCCTCCAACTCCATTATGTGCGACACCTTGTTCCACCCGAACCCCACGAACCGAGTATCGTACTCCGGGATGTTCCGGTTCACCACTATATAAGGCTCGAAATCTGGAGCCCATTTCACCTAAACAGAATTATTTATCGTCTTGTTTTTATTTGCGCGAACAAACTTAGAAAAGTGAAGCTATTTAATATATTTCGAAAAAAAAAGCAGATGAAAAGTTTCAAAACAAAAAATTGGATATACATCAAACGCGAACATAAAAGAAAGCAAGCAGAATATTTTTTTTGTAGAATCGTATATTTACTATAAGCATTCATT